>JAMFTG010001785.1:0-45000 GCA_023974075.1 Chaenocephalus aceratus
GTGGGTTGTTGGCATCGTTACATCCCTAGTAAGCAGTAACTATAGTAACGCAGTGTAGGCGGAGCCGTGACGTCATCTTCAATGCAAACCGCAAAAACCAACGTTAGCCGTTAGCACTCAGAGCTCACAGCTCCTCATGTCTGCTCAGAAACCAGACAGAAGTGAAACCAGTCCAAACCACAGACTGCCTGAGTCATGGAGAATACAGGCGCTGCTTTGTTTATGTCTGTAGGCCGTTGTTGTGAGTGAGGACGGTGGGAGCATATACTGCGTTAGCTTAGCCGATCTCCATTCAGAAAACACGCATTTTAAAAAGGTGTTTCTCTGCCGTCTGTCTGCAGACTCAAAGCATTAACTCATGGTTGTTACTAACCGGTATCAGTGTGTTGTTACTTCATCATTTAGAAACGTGTATTACAATTAGCGATGTCCCGATCACCTTTTTTTGCTCCCGATCCGATTCCGATCATTTGATTTTGACAATCTGCCGATACCGATTTTTCCCGATCCGATCTTTATGCGATGCATTAAGAGAACAAAGGTAACAGATAACGGCTGGTCATCCAACGCGATGAGTTCAGCTATCTTGGCTGTTCTCTGTTCTGGGGCAGTTTCTCTTTCCTTTTGAAAGTCTCTGAAAGTGTCGGTTGTCTCCGTGCCGTTACCCGAGTGGCCGCTGTGTACTCGCCGTGTTGTTGTTGGTGTTTGTTACTCAGGTAGCGTATTAGATTGGTCGTGTTGAACGTAGCTCTGTTCTTTCCACCACGCGGAACCTCCGCCTTGCAAACATTGCATCTGGCTGTTACACTGCCTTCGCTTTCAATTTCATAATACTTCCAAACTCCTGACATTTTCTCTGTCCCGACTCCCGAGTCACCAGCTGAACGTAGCCTCTCGTTAGCTGGCTGCTGCTATCAGACGCTGCGCCCACTCTGCTGCTTTGAGAGGAATAAGCAGGTCTGAAAACAAGCCCAAGAGAAGCAACACATGCATGATGATGTGTAATTTTAAACCAAAAGTAATTCCTCAGGATGACTTTAAGACGTGAACATGGTCATTTTTGTTTTGTAACATTAAAAAAAAAATATATATTTTATATATATATAAAAAAAAAAAAATCCCGATCCCCGACATCTAATAGTAACGCAGTGTAGGCGGAGCCGTGACGTCATCTTCAATGCAAACCACAAAACCAACATCCGCCGTTAGCTGTTAGCCCTCAGAGCTCACAGCTCCTCATGTCTGCTCAGAAACTAGACAGAAGTGAAACAAGTCCAAACCACAGACTGCCTGAGTCATGGAGAATACAGTCGCTGCTTTGTTTATGTCTGTAGGCCGTTGTTGTGAGTGTGGACGGTCGGAGCATATATAACGTTAGCTTAGCCGATCTCCATTCAGAAAACACGCATTTTAAAGGTGTTTCTCTGCCGTCTGTCTGCAGACTTGTCAAAGCATTAATTCCTGGTTTTTACTAACCGGTATCAGTGTGTTGTTACTTCATCATTTAGAAACGTGTATTACAATTAAATCACGGTAAAATATGTTCATCTTGTTGTAGTTGTGCCCCGTGCCAGCCAGTCTCTCTGACCAATCAGCAGTCGAGAGTGTTTACGTCACTAGTTTAGCATACTCAGCCCGGTTGTTGGCCCGCTAAGAACCTCGATTTTCTGAGCCCTGAGACGAAACTACCCGTCGTGGAACATTTTTAAAAAGCGGGCCGTGCGGCGGGGGAAAAAGCGCCATTTCTTCCCGAGGTATGACACCTGTTAAATGTTAAGAGGCCCTGAGACAGTTTCGTGAATATTGTCGTGTTTTGCCCCGGGGGCGGGAGCATGGGGTCCGACAGGTGACCAGGCGCGTATTTGAGTAACTGGGAACAGAATCGACCCTTTGAGTTGCAGCGCTATAAAGATTGCAAAGCCTTTAAAGATGTTCGAGGAGATCTAGGAACCCTGGGAAGTCTTTCTTTAGAGAAATACAATCTTCCTGACCTTGTCTGTGATCTGCCACGACGAGGACCCGTCCGCTCTCCTGATCTTGTTCCACAGCAGCACCACCATGCCTCTCATCTGCAGCAGACTGCCACACACCTCCCTCATGGTGCGGGACACCCTGGACAGCTGGCACAGACTGAAGGAGTCCAGGAAGGAGGCCACGTGTTGCAGCACCTCGAAGGGAAGGCCGCTCAGCTGATCCCCGTCACACCCTACCCTCCTGCGACACCTCGGGGGGCCCGGTTTCACCCCGAAGGACCCGAGGTGCCGGTCGTGGATGATCCGGAAACCTTGCACCGAGGGGCAGAAGCGACGTTGACTGAACGTGCATCCGTAATACGCCAGAGGACACCGCTGCTCCATCCATCCGTTCAAACCCGCGTGGATATCCCCGTGCACGTTCTTGAAGTGCGAGGAGAATTCGTCCCGTCGAAACAGCTGCCCGCACACAAAGGTAAACATAGAACGCTGTTTCGTCTGGTATCGAGCCACGCACTCCAGAACCAGGTCCAGACGCAGCGTGTGGAACGGGCTCGGGTTGGAGAGTTGGGGGTTGGCGTGATCACAAGCGGACGCCGAAGACACGTCTCCGACCATTGTGTTGGTGGCGAGGATAGCGGAGGGGAAGGAGAACGTCTGGGTGCCGAAATCAATGTGATATCCGTCCACGAAGCGGCTGTCGGAGATACCGCGACCCCCCGGGGAGTCGCCGAGGCAGAAAAGAAGCGCTGCGGTGATTAAGTCGATGCCGTGAAGCCCCATCGGGTCGTCCGCCACCTCCAAATCCGACGTGTCCACAGACTTGTCCTCCATTTTGGCTCGGAACAAGTAGGGGTCGGATAGAAGCGCCCGGCGGCCGTTAAAAGTGAACATGCTGATCCCCCGGAGAACCTCCACGCTCTGAAGCTTCCTCTCCAGGCAGCGGAACCGTAACTCTGAGGGGAGGTGCTGCAGGAAGCCGTTACGCATCACGTGGTCTGACAGACGGAAGGGCACCGGGGTCGCGGGAGGAGGTCGTTGAACCACGGGAAGAAGGCCTGGAGGTCGTTGAACCACGGGAAGAAGGCCTGGAGGTCGTTGAACCACGGGAAGAAGGCCTGGAGGTCGTTGAACCACGGGAAGGAAGCCTGGAGGTCGTTTGAACCACGGGAAGGAAGCCTGAAGGTCGTTGAACCCCGGGAAGGAAGCCTGGAGGTCGTTGAACCACGGGAAGGAAGCCCTGAAGGTCGTTGAACCACGGGAAGGAAGCCTGGAGGTCGTTGACGAAGCGCTGGAGCTTGAAGGAAGTTTGGAGGAAGTAGAGGAGCTTGCAGGAAGTCCTGAGAACGCAGCGCCATGGGACGAGAGTTCGGAGGAAGTGCCGGATACACCAGCTGGGAATCCTCGATGGTTTCTTCCTCTTCCTCGATGCTCTCCACCTCTTTCTCCTCGAAGAAAAGCTCCACAAAGTCTCTCTCCTCCACCCAATCTGCGGTCCCAACGGCACAGTCCACTCCGCCCACCGCCCCCAGCTCACAATCCGAGTCTGAATCCTCCTCCTTCATGTCCACGTTCTTCCCCCCCTCCGCTGCGTAGACATGGTTCTTCCCTCCGTTCAACCCCCCCACGATCACGTCGATGTCCTTGGAGTTGGTGAGGATGTCCAGAGCGGCGGCTAAAACTCCTGCTGGTTTCCAAGGAGGCTCCGAAGCCCCCGTTATACACCGATTCCTCCTCTTTCTCCTCTTCCATCTCCACCGCCTCAGGCACGTTGGACGCCCCGTTGGACATTTTCTTGTGGTCCTTGTCCTTGGACACGGTGGTGGTGACCTTCAGAGACTCCAGCAGCATCCTCTGGTCCTGCAGAGCCAGAGCCATGTCCAGCTGCTCCACCTCGTCAAAGTCTTTGCTCAGATTCTCGTAGGACTCGCGGTCTGCGTAGCTAACGGGCCACCTGTTCCACTCCATGGTGCAACACACGATGCTCGCCGGACACTTCTCCAGATGCTTGGCCATGCGGATGCGGGTGATATTGAAAGGGCACCCGAAGCCTCTGTTGATGCAGGGCAGGCGCTCGTAGGCACACAGCAGCCGGTGCTCCTCCAGTTTACAGGAGTGGAACACCGCCCCGCAGACCAGAGGGCAGCCAATGAGATCGCAGCAAACCCCCGGCTCCGGGCGCACCATGCACCGTCTCTTGATGCATCTCATGCAGTGGGAGTGCAGGCTCTCCATGGTGTAACTCTCCATGGTGTAACTCTCCGCTCCTCGATCTCCTCGCCCAACGGGATCCGGCGAAGCGTTCAACCCTGAAGACAAAGACAAAGACATATTAGGGGTCGAACTCAAACACACAGGGGGCCAGCATTTAAAAACGGGTGCTAGTGGAGGGCCGGACTGGTTCAATGTTCACTGCAGAACTTATTGAAATGAACTTATTGCACATATTAAACCTGGAACTAACGAAGCTTAAATTATCGCCTATAAAAACATTAAATAATCAGCAGCATTCATTTCTTATGGCTCGATCTGCAGCTTCTCCAGAGTCACTTCTCATGAGTACATTTCTCCACAGGCCAACAACAGCTTCAACAAAACTAGGGATGTCCCGATCACCTTTTTTTGCTCCCGATCCGATCATTTGACAATCTGCCGATACTGATTTTTCCCGATCCGATCTTTATCAATGCATTAAGAGAAAACAAAGGTAACAGATAACGGCTGGCCATCCAACGCGATGAATTCAGCTATCTTGGCTGTTATTGTTTGGCCTTTTCTCTGTTCTGGGGCAGTTTCTCTTTCCTTTTGAAAGTCTCTGAAAGTGTCGGTTGTTTCCGTGCCGTTACCCGAGTGGCCGCTGTGTACTCGTCGTGTTGTTGTTGGTGTTTGTTACTCAGGTAGCGTGTTAGATTGGTCGTGTTGAACGTAGCTCTGTTCTTTCCACCACGCGGAACCTCTGCCTTGCAAACATGGCATCTGGCTGTTACACTGCCTTCGCTTTCAATTTCATAATACTTCCAAACTCCTGACATTTTCTCTGTCCCGACTCCCGAGTCACCAGCTGGACGTAGCCTCTCGTTAGCTTGCTTGCTACTATTGGACACTGCGCCCACTCTGTTGCCAGATTTCAGAGGAATAAGCAGGTCTGAAAACAAGCCCAAAGAAAGCAACACATACATAAAACTAAGTCCTCAGGATGACTTTAAGATGTGAACATGGTCATTTTTGTTTTGTAACATTAAATTAAAAAAATATATTTTCTAAAAAAAAAAAAAATCCCGATCCCCGATTTTTTGAAAATCACGTGATCGGGGATCGGAGCCGATCACGTGATCGGATCGGACATCTCTAAACAAAACTATTCCCTCAAAGAGAAACCCAACATGCCCTGCTGTCGAGAGAGAACGTGCAGAAGGAAGCATCCATTGAACTCAGGTTGCTGCTCTGAGATGCTAGCTCAGAGACTTGGCATCTCATCTTGGGTGCAAGGTCATCAATGTGTGGGCTCAAGGTCATCAATGTGTGGGCTCCGGCTCTGAGCGGAGGAGACCCTCAGGATGGAGTGAAGGTGCAATATACCGGCGGGCCAGATCTAATAGAAATTAGAAATTATCCTGCGGGCCCGAATTAAATCCACCACGGCCCTGATTTGGCCCCCGGGCCTCGAGTTTGACACATGTGCTTTAGAGCCTTCATCGGATAAAGAAAATCTCAACTATCTCTTCTAACTGTGCGTGGACCAATGGATCGTTTCCCTCCACAGAACCCCGCTTTGAATCTCTCAGCTGGGACGGGCTCATCTTAAAGGTCATTGAAAACCAACTGAATAAATCCTGGACCAGAATAAAAGAAGACGGCGTCTTTAAACCAGTTTAGGACTTGGCGTCAAAATCTTCTCTCCCGATAAAAGTCGATGGTGAACATCAGGAGACGGCGTGGATTCAATCCTTTAGAGCAGTGTTTCTCAAACCTTTTCATACCTAGGACTTAACCAATAAAAAAAACACTCGCGGACCACCTATCTCCACAAATATCCAAAAACACATCGTGTTTCTAGAACAGATTACAAATCACCTGGAAATGGTACAAACAGGTTTTAACATGTGTGACGAAGGTGTTGCGCTGGGCTATATCATGCAATCAAAAGTGAAACTTAAGCTCGCTCCATTGCGGAGATATTCCCGCGAGAGTGCAGAAAACTTATTTATTTCAAATGTGAAATGTTACCAATATACTCGCGGACCACTAGGGGGCGCTCACGGACACTTTGAGAAGCACTGCTTTAAAGTATTTGTAATATTTCCAGCTTGAGCCCATTGACATGCACCCGGTCCCTTTGACGCAGCGCCCCCCTTCAGAGGGGACCCTCGCTCGTGTTGGTCCTCGCTGGACATCATGATGTCACTGCGTCACCATATCTGGAGGATTCATTTCACCACCAGAGGATCTCGTTCCCCGGCCGGCAGCGAAGTGTTCAAGAAGCGTCCTCGCGTCAGTCACATCACATCCTAGAAGCCGCCTGCAGTCCTTGGAAATTCATTATTTCACAACTCTTTCAAATCCCAGCTCTGACAACAACACTGGAGGTAAACACGGTAAAGCTGCCGTTACGTTAGGACCTCACACGTCACACGGCCACACGTCCACACGGCGTCTCAGGCCGCTCACCGGTTGGCCTTCTCCGGGCTTAGAGGGCGGACCCGTGTCCCTCCACGCGGGTCCTCCAACAGCTGCACATCAACATGTTGTTGTTTGCTTCAGGTCGTTCTGACCAACACACCAAGTGACCAAGAGGGGCAGCTCGAGAAAGTGAATTATTTCGCAACTCTTACGAAACCAAAAGCAGCCCTTACAACAACAACAACAACAACAACAACACCACCACCAGTGTTTAGGTGTGAACACATGGAGCGTCAGTGAGCACACCATGCAGCCCTCTGACCCGAGAGATCTACTCTGGTTCAGTTCTTCATGAAGCTTTATTGTTGTTGTTGTTGTTGTTGTTGTCTTTGTAGAGCTGTAATGATCAGCTGATCCCAGATATGTTAAGACAACACTTTGACCTTTTCGAAACTGACATTATTCACACAGCTCTCTACATGCTCCTCGCCGAGCCATCGATGAATACTTTATGGCTTTTTTTTAAAGTTTATGATTACTGCCTTTTGATGATGATGATGATGATGATGATGATGACTGCCTTTTTGATGATGATGATGATGATGATGATTTACTGCCTTTTTGATGATGATGATGATGATGATGACTGCCTTTTTGATGATGATGATGATGTGATGATGACTGCCTTTTTGATGATGATGATGATGATGACGATGACTACTTATTAGTTGGTGTAACGCTGTGATTGGCCCGCTGCGGGACCTAAAGGGATTCTGATTTACAGTTTTTAATCAGATTATTAATGAACAACGTCTCTTTATTAGCCGCCCCGTCCTCTCCACTTAGAGAGAGACCACAGCAGGAGTATTGTGTAACTGTAGCCCCCCCCCACATGTCCTCTCTGCTTGTTATGAATCTTTGTGCTGCCAAGTAACCTTTCACAACACCCCCCCCCCTCTTAGGTTTCACGGCCTGAGCCCCACCTCTGGATCTGAGTTTCAACATCTCCCTCAGACCCAGAGCAACAAGCACCTCGAGGGGCATGACTCTGGCATTAGCCGGGGGCTTACTGTGCTGCATGTGTGGGGGGGTGGGGGGGGGGGGGGCTTACTGTGCTGCAGGTGGGGGGGGGGGGGGGGGGCTTACTGTGCTGCAGGTGCGTGGGGGGGGGGGGGGGGGGTACAGGATAATGAAGGCAGACAGAACAATCATTTAAATACCCGCAAACAGCCACACAGGAGGGCTATTGTTCTGCCTCACCTCCTTCCTCACCTCCTCCTCCCCTCACCTCCTCCCTCCCCCTTCAGCGAGGAGAGCGACCACAAAGTGCCATATCACCCACAAGACCCTTGAGCACCACAACATCACTTTTGTTCATCTTACTTTGTTGTTGTTTACTTCGCTCTTCACCGTTGGAGTACAGTTGTATTGTTATGTTTATCATACTGTATTTTCTAAATGAGAACCTCAGTGCAAAAAGTAAATAACATGTTTTATTGAAGTTGGAGAGAAAGAAACACGTCTAGCTTCAAACTCTTCATATGTCCAGTTCGGGAAGTGTTATATTTCCCATCACGCGCTTCTTTCTTGTTCACGTGCTGTCATGTGTCGGAACATTTGGACATTTCATCGCGATATGGTTGCATTTAAATATGCGATATTAGCTTATCAAATAACCACCATCTGCCCTTCAGCATACTTCATTATGATGTGTATGTTTGTTGGACTGAATGTGTTTGTAGGTCTGGATAATAAAGCCGTATCTAATATTATTAAAGCACATGGTGAGCTACAGCTGGTTCCATGACGTACGCACAGCTGTTAGCAAGTTAGCAACCAGCTAACACCGGCTTTAACAAAGCTAAGCGTTTATAAGATTAGCAGCATCATGAAAACTCGTTATAATTAAATATATAATGGTGATATAAGTATATCACCATTATATATTTAATTATAACGAGTGTTCATGATGCCAGAGCCCTGAGAAGTGTGACATGTTAAGTCTTAAAACACTTTTTAAAGTTTAACAAAAGAACAACAACATGTTTCGGACAGTTAGCATTGGCAGCTAAACTGCGTTAGCATCTCAGCTAAACTTCAAAAGTGTAAAACGAAGTACTGTACTTAAGTACAATTTTGAGGGTACTTGTACTTTACTTGAGTATTACCATGTTATGCTACTGTGTACTTTTCCTCCACTACATGTTTTTAATACCTTCAGTTACTCACAGATGTGGATGAATGATGGTTCTGAAATGGACCAATCTGCACAACGACTACTTTCACTGTCTTCACTATATTTAGATGAGAATACTTTCTACTTTCACTTGAGGAACATTTTGAATGCAGGACTTTCACTGTGACAGAGTATTCCTACACTCTGATACTTCTACTTTTACTAAGTACAAGATCTGAGTACTTCTACTTTTACTCAAGTACATGATTTAAGTACTTCTCCCACCTCTGGTAAACTGCATTAGCATCAGAAGCTAAACCTCATTAGCATATTTAGCTGAGTTAGCTCATATCTTCCAGAAACTACTTACCCGAGTGTCGGGGTTCTCCGGGTGAACTGAAGCACTACTTGCGTACTGGTGTCAGAGTTGTGGACATCGGAGAAGAGCGGCAAAGTGAGAATAAAAGGCCGTAAAAGGAGTTAAATGTTCCCCTGAAGTGATCTGGCTGCAGCTGGTTCTCCGGTTCTTTTGATCTGAGGGGAACGTCTGTTTTGATCCTGGAGAGGCACGTCGTTATCCTACGTCATCACGTAAAGCAACGCTTTGTCGTAAACACGCCCACTTCTGCGTTAACGTAGCTTTGCGTAATTACGTCATGGATTAGAATGTAAACATTGAGGTGATATTCTGAATTAAAAAAAAATATTTTGTACAGTTCATTTCATGTTTAGGGACATTTCATATTCATTCAAGCATATACTTTTTTTAAATATTTGTTTCTAAAGAAAAATAAATGAATGAAATGTAAAACATAGTAATAATAATAATTAAAAATGGTTTAATAGTCCAGAGCCCTATAATAGAATGCTATCTATATGGCGCTGGTCCTTCTATAGCGTTTTCATCTTGGTAAAATGTTCCCAATTTAGTTTAGAGTCAATTTCACGCTCTCGTTATGCCGAAGTGGGCGTGGTTTACTCACACCGTCCTGCTACGTCATCACGTAGAGCAGCGTGGTCCCATCAGTTAAGGAGCAGTGCAGCTGCGCTCAGAAATAGACAGAGGGGAAAACCCGAGGACTGTTTTACATTTTTATTTATAGGTTTTTAATGGATGCAGAATCCTGCCAGGGCAATCAAAATACTATCTTAATGTTCCCTTAATGTTCCCTTAATGTTCCCTGAACTCACACAGCAATAGCAGAATAATCAACCAGAGGAAATGGGCTTTACAATGAGCGAGAATGGACATAAATACAGGATCTCAAAGTCATAGAAAAAAAAAAAACAAGTTGGAAAGTATTTCCTACAAAATAAAATAATTATAGATAAAATAATAATAATGCCTGTTTACTTTAAATTGAATTAAATGCATTAATTAGTTATTAAAAATAAAAGAATGACAGAAATATTGAACTACTCTACAGGTTAGACATGTAGCTGCAAATAGATAAAACCTTATTAAGCTTATTTTCAACAATTCCTGAAGACGTGGTAAATCAGACTGACTGAGAGTAAATCAGACACGCGATTGTGGTTTTTATGTTGTTGTGTTTGAGAAAACGAATAAGCAATATTTTACGATATTTTGTCAATCATCGTGCAACAAGTCAGAAAATGTCTCGTAGATAGGTTCCCAGTTTTTATCACATTAAGGTGAAGATCTTAAAAACATCTTAACATGAACTTTAAGGAACTTTTTCAATATTTCCTGAGATTTTATGGACCAGGAGGCGACCTCAGAGAGGGTGTGGATGTTGGACAGGTAGCCCCCCCCCTCAGGAGGCGACCTCAGAGAGGGTGTGGATGTTGGACAGGTAGCCCCCCCCCTCAGGAGGCGACCTCAGAGAGTGTGTGGATGTTGGACAGGTAGCACCCCCCTCAGGAGGCGACCTCAGAGAGGGTATGGATGTTGGACATGTAGCCCCCCCCCTCAGGAGGCGACCTCAGAGAGGGTGTGGATGTTGGACAGGTAGCCACCCCCCTCAGGAGGCGACCTCAGAGAGGGTAGGGATGTTGGACAGGTAGCCCCCCCCCTCAGGAGGCGACCTCAGAGAGGGTGTGGATGTTGGACAGGTAGCCCCCCCCCTCAGGAGGCGACCTCAGAGAGGGTATGGATGTTGGACAGGTAGCCCCCCCCTCAGGAGGCGACCTCAGAGAGGGTGGATGTTGGACAGGTAGCCCCCCCCTCAGGATGCGACCTCAGAGGATTTAGTCGGAGGCGACCTCAGAGAGGGTGTGGATGTTGGACAGGTAGCCCCCCCCCTCAGGAGGCGACCTCAGAGAGGGTGTGGATGTTGGACAGGTAGCCCCCCCCCCTCAGGAGGCGACCTCAGAGAGGGTGTGGGTTGGACAGGTAGCCCCCCCCCCTCAGGAGGCGACCTCAGAGAGGGTGTGGATGTTGGACAGGTAGCCCCCCCCCCCCAGGAGGCGACCTCAGGAGGGTGTGTGGATGTTGGACAGGTAGCCCCCCCCCCTCAGGAGGCGACCTCAGAGAGGGTATGGATGTTGGACAGGTAGCCCCCCCCCCTCAGGAGGCGACCTCAGAGAGGGTGTGGATGTTGGACAGGTAGCCCCCCCCCTCAGGAGGCGACCTCAGAGAGGGTGTGGATGTTGGACAGGGTGAGTTGAGCCTCTCTGATTGGATAGAAGCTTCTGGAGCGGTGCCACAGCCGTCCGAAGAGCCCGGAGACCAGCAGGAGGACCAGAACCAGCAGACCCCCCAGAACCAGGGTCCCACAGCAGGAGCCCCCCACCTGCAGTAGAAACTCACGTCAGCACACACAGGTACTTTATACTGCACTAGAGTACACACTACAGGTACTTTATACTGCACTAGAGTACACACTACAGAGGGACATACTGCACTAGAGTACACACTACAGTTACTTTATACTGCACTAGAGTACACACTACAGGTACTTTATACTGCACTAGAGTACAACACTACAGGTACTTCATACTGCACTAGAGTACACACTACAGAGGGACATACTGCACTAGAGTACACACTACAGAGGGACATACTGCAGTAGAGTACACAAACAGGTACTTTAAACTGCACTAGAGTACACCACTACAGGTACTTTATACTGCCACTAGAGTACACACTACAGGTACTTTATATACTGCACTAGAGTACACACTACAGGTACTTTATACTGCACTAGATGTACACAACTACAGGTACTTCATACGCACTAGAGTACACACTACAGAGGGACATACTGCACTAGAGTACACACTACAGAGGGACATACTGCAGTAGAGTACACACTACAGGTACTTTATACTGCACTAGAGTACACTACAGGTACTTTATACTGCACTAGAGTACACACTACAGGTACTTCATACTGCACTAGACTGACTAGAGTACACACTACAGGTACTTTATACTGCACTAGACTGACTAGAGTACACACTACAGGTACTTTATACTGCACTAGAGTACACACTACAGGTACTTCATACTGCACTAGAGTACACACTACAGAGGGACATACTGCACTAGAGTACACACTACAGAGGGACATACTGCAGTAGAGTACACACTACAGGTTCTTTATACTGCACTAGAGTACACACTACAGGTACTTTATACTGCACTAGAGTACACACTACAGGTACTTCATACTGCACTAGAGTACACACTACAGAGGGACATACTGCACTAGAGTACACACTACAGAGGGACATACTGCAGTAGATACACACTACAGGTACTTTATACTGCACTAGAGTACACACTACAGGTACTTTATACTGCACTAGAGTACACACTACAGGTACTTCATACTGCACTAGAGTACACACTACAGAGGGACATACTGCACTAGAGTACACACTACAGAGGGACATACTGCAGTAGAGTACACACTACAGGTACTTTATACTGCAGTAGAGTACACACTACAGGGGGACATACTGCACTAGAGTACACACTACAGAGGGACATACTGCACTAGAGTACACACTACAGAGGGACATACTGCACTAGAGTACACACTACGAGGGACATACTGCACTAGAGTACACACTACAGAGGGACATACTGCACTAGAGTACACACTACAGAGGGACATACTGCAGTAGAGTACACACTACAGGGGGACATACTGCAGTAGAGTACACACTACAGGGGACATACTGCAGTAGAGTACACACTACAGGGGGACATACTGCAGTAGAGTACACACTACAGGGGGACATACTGCAGTAGAGTACACACTACAGGTACTTATACTGCAGTAGAGTACACACTACAGGGGGACATACTGCAGTAGAGTACACACTACAGGGGGACATACTGCAGTAGAGTACACACTACAGGGGGACATACTGCACTAGAGTACACACTACAGGTACTTTATACTGCACTAGAGTACACACTACAGAGGGACATACTGCAGTAGAGTACACACTACAGAGGGACATACTGCAGTAGAGTACACACTACAGGGGACATACTGCACTAGAGTACACCCTACAGGGGACATACTGCACTAGAGTACACACTACAGAGGGACATACTGCAGTAGAGTACACACTACGAGGGACATACTGCACTAGAGTACACACTACAGAGGGACATACTGCAGTAGAGTACACACTACAGGGGGACATACTGCTCTAGAGTACACACTACAGAGGGACATACTGCTCTAGAGTACACACTACAGAGGGACATACTGCTCTAGAGTACACACACAGAGGGACATACTGCTCTAGAGTACACACTACAGAGGGACATACTGCACTAGAGTACACACTACAGAGGGACATACTGCTCTAGAGTACACACTACAGAGGGACATACTGCTTAGAGTACACACTACAGAGGGACATACTGCTCTAGAGTACACACTACAGGGGGACATACTGCTCTAGAGTACACACTACAGGGGGACATACTGCACTAGAGTACACACTACAGGGGACATACTGCTCTAGAGTACACACTACAGGGGGACATACTGCTCTAGAGTACACACTACAGGGGGACATACTGCAGTAGAGTACACACTACAGGGGGACATACTGCACTAGAGTACACACTACAGGGGGACATACTGCTCTAGAGTACACACTACAGAGGGACATACTGCTCTAGAGTACACACTACAGGGGGACATACTGCACTAGAGTACACACTACAGGGGGACATACTGCACTAGAGTACACACTACAGAGGGACATACTGCTCTAGAGTACACACTACAGGGACATACTGCTCTAGAGTACACACTACAGGGGACATACTGCACTAGAGTACACACTACAGGGGGACATACTGCACTAGAGTACACACTACAGAGGGACATACTGCTCTAGAGTACACACTACAGGGGGACATACTGCAGTAGAGTACACACTACAGGGGGACATACTGCAGTAGAGTACACACTACAGAGGGACATACTGCAGTAGAGTACACACTACAGAGGGACATACTGCTCTAGAGTAACACTACAGAGGGACATACTGCTCTAGAGTACACACTACAGGGGGACATACTGCTCTAGAGTACACACTACAGAGGGACATACTGCTCTAGAGTACACACTACAGAGGGACATACTGCTCTAGAGTACACACTACAGGGGGACATACTGCAGTAGAGTACACACTACAGAGGGACATACTGCACTAGAGTACACACTACAGAGGGACATACTGCTCTAGAGTACACACTACAGAGGGACATACTGCTCTAGAGTACACACTACAGGGGGACATACTGCTCTAGAGTACACACTACAGAGGGACATACTGCTCTAGAGTACACACTACAGAGGGACATACTGCTCTAGAGTACACACTACAGAGGGACATACTGCACTAGAGTACACACACAGAGGGGACATACTGCAGTAGAGTACACACTACAGAGGGACATACTGCACTAGAGTACACACTACAGAGGGACTACTGCTCTAGAGTACACACTACAGAGGGACATACTGCTCTAGAGTACACACTACAGAGGGACATACTGCTCTAGAGTACACACTACAGGGGGACATACTGCAGTAGAGTACACACTACAGGGGGACATACTGCAGATGCAAAGACTCGTATGAACCACACGTACTCAGATCAGGCTTCCCACCGTCCTGTAGGAGGCGTCTGATTGGTCCGTAGGACACGGTGTGGGACAGAGGAGCGTCTCTCCGAGTCCGGATCAGTTCTTCCTCACCGACCGAGGAACAGTTCTGGGTTTCAGAGGAAACAGAAGAAGAGACACGTCTGGATGTAAACAACAACAAATCAGTCAACAAACACATGCAGGAGACCCCCTGGTGAGCATCGTCAAACCCAAGGACACGAGAAACAAGATGGAGGTCTCTTAATTAGAAAATAAAACAATAACAACTAATACCAACCAAAAGGGGATGTCTCCATCAAACTAAAAACATAAAATATTAAAACCTTTAAAAAAATTACTGTTAAAAAAAAATGAAATAATAGTAAAAGTAAATAAATAAAGATTTAAAGACTCAAGCTATAAAATAAATGAAGATTAAAAGACTATTTAAAATGTGGTTGGGGGGGGGGGGGTTCATGGTGATATCTTAAATATGTCCCCCTGCAGTGCCCCCCCCCTGTATGGTCAGAGGGTCTATTTAAGGTTAAAGCTCCTCTTAAAGCGTGTCTGAACGGCCCCTCGCTCGGAGGCAATGTCGGCTGGTCTCTCTCGGCACTAAAGCAAAACCCATAGAATAAATAAAAAACACTAATAATAAAACAAATCAGAGTGATGTTGGGTGTTTTTGGAGGGTGTTTTTTGGGGGTGTTTTTGGGGGGTGTTTTTGGGGGTGTGTTTTGGAGGGTGTTTTTGGGGGGTGTTTTTGGGGGTTGTTTTGGAGGGTGTTTTTGGGGGGTGTTTTGGAGGGTGTTTTTGGGGGGGTTTTTGGAGGGTGTTTTTTTGGGGGGTGTTTTTGGAGGGTGTTTTGGAGGGTGTTTTTGGGTTGTTTGGGGGTGTCTGGGGGTGTTTGGGATGTTTTTGGGGGTGTTTGGAGGGGTGTATTTAGGGGTGTTTTTGGGGGTATTTTTGGGGTTGTTTGGGGTTGTTTGGGGTTGTTTGGGGGGTTGTTTGGAGGGTGTATTTGGGGGTTTTGGAGGGGTTTTTGGGGTGTTTTTGGAGAGTGTTTTTGGGGGGTGTCTGGGGGTGTTTTTGGGGGTGTTTGGGGTATTTTTGGGGTTGTTTGGGGGGTGTTTGGAGGGGTATTTTTGGGGGGTGTTTTTGGGGGGTGTTTTTGGGGGGTTGTTTTTGGAGGGTGTTTTTGGGGGGTGTTTTTGGAGGGTGTTTTTGGGGGGTGTTTTTGGGGGTGTTTTTTGGAGGGTGTTTTGGGGGTGTTTTTGGAGGGTGTTTTTGGGGGGTGTTTTTGGGGGTTTTTGGGGGGTGTTTTTTGGAGGGTGTTTTTGGGGGTGTTTTTTGGGGGGTGTGTTTGGAGGGGTATTTTTGGAGGGTGTTTTTTGGGGGGTGTTTTTGGGGGTGTGTGTTTTTGGGGGGTGTTTTTGGGGGGTGTTTTTGGAGGGGTTTTTGGGGGGTGTTTTTGGAGGGTGTTTTTGGAGGGTGTTTTTGGGGGGTGTTTTTGGAGGTGTTTTGGGTTGTTTGGGGGGTGTTGGGGGTGTTTGGGATGTTTTTGGGGTTGTTTGGAGGGGTGTATTTAGGGGTGTTTTTGGGGGTATTTTTGGGGTTGTTTGGGGTTGTTTGGGGTTTTTGGGGGGTTGTTTGGAGGGGGTATTTGGGGTTGTTTTGGGGGGTTTTTGGGGTGTTTTTGGAGAGTGTTTTTGGGGGGTGTCTGGGGGTGTTTTTGGGGGGTGTTTGGGGGTATTTTTGGGGTTGTTTGGGGGGTGTTTGGAGGGGTATTTTTGGAGGGTGTTTTTGGAGGGTGTTTTTGGGGTTGTTTGGGGGGTGTTTAGATGGGTGTTTGGAGGTGTGTATTTGGGGGTGTTTTGGAGGGGTGTTTGGGGTTTTTGGAGTGTTTTTGGAGGGTGTTTTTGGGTTGTTTGGGGGGTGTCTGGGGGTGTTGGGATGTTTTTGGGGGTGTTTGGAGGGGTGTATTTAGGGTGTTTTGGGGGTATTTTTGGGGTTGTTTGGGGTTGTTTGGGGGGTTGTTTGGAGGGGTGTATTTGGGGGTGTTTTGGAGGGGTTTTTGGGGTGTTTTTGGAGAGTGTTTTTGGGGGTGTGTCTGGGGGTGTTTGGGGTGTTTTTGGGGGGTGTTTTTGGAGGGGTGTTTTTGGAGGGTGTTTTTGGGGGTATTTTGGGGGTGTTTGGGGGGTGTTTGGAGGGGTATTTTTGGAGGGTGTTTTTGGGGTTGTTTGGGGGGTGTTTAGATGGGTGTTTGGAGGTGTGTATTTGGGGGTGTTTTGGAGGGGTGTTTGGGGTGTTTTTGGAGGGTGTTTTTGGGGGGTGTTTGGGGTGTTTTGGGGGGTGTTTGGGGGTATTTTTGGGGTTGTTTGAGGTTGTTTGGGGGGTGTTTTGGGGGGGTGTTTGAGGTTGTTTGGGGGGTGTTTGGATGGGTGTTTGGAGGGGTGTTTGGGGGTGTTTTGGAGGGGTGTTTGGGGTGTATTGTTGGGGTTGTTTGGGGGGTGTTTTTTGGGTGTATTTGGGCGTGTCTGAACGGCCCCTCACTCAGAGGTATGTCGGGTGGTTTGGGGCGTCTCTCTCACCGGCTGGCACTAAAGCAACACCTATAGAATAAATAAAACAACAATAATAATAAAAACAAAATCAGAGTGATGTTGGGTGTTTTTGGAGGGTCTCTGGGGGTGTTTGGGATGTTTTTGGGGTTGTTTGGGGGGTGTTTGGAGGGGTGTATTTGGGGGGTTTTTGGAGGGTGTTTTTGGGGGTATTTTTGGGGTTGTTTGGGGTTGTTTGGGGGGTGTTTGGGGGTGTTTTTGGGGTTGTTTGGGGGGTGTTTAGATGGGTGTTTGGAGGGGTGTATTTGGGGGTGTTTTGGAGGGGTGTTTGGGGTGTTTTTGGAGGGGGTGTTTTTGGGGGGTGTCTGGGGGTGTTTGGGGTGTTTTTGGGGGGTGTTTTTGGGGGGTGTCTGGGGTGTTTGGGTGTTTTTGGGGGGTGTTTGGGGTTTTTTGGGGTTGTTTGGGGGGTGTTTTGGGGGGGTGTTTGGAGGGGTGTATTTGGGGGTGTTTGGGGGTGTTTTTGGAGCTATTTTTGGGGTTGTTTGGGAGGTGTTTTTGGGGGGTGTTTGTATGGGTGTTTGAGGGGTTTTTTGGGGTGTTTTTGTGGGTGTTTGTGGGTGTATTTGGGGGTTGTTTTGGGGGGCTGTTTGGGGTGTTTTTGGGAGTGTTTGGAGGGGTGTTTAGGGGTGTATTTGGGGATGTTGTTGGGGGTCTCTCACCGGCTGGCACTGCCCCGAGCTGAGGCTGCAGATCTGGATGTTGCAGTGCAGGCAGAAACACGTTGGTATACGAACTGCCAACGAACTTAAACATCTGGAGCCTGAACGCAGCGTCGGGCCCCTCCCCGTTCCTCAGGACGCTCAGAGTCTGAACGCTGGAGATTACCGGGCAACTGAGGAAGGGGAGAATGGAGAATAAAAAGATATTACAAATAAGAGGCAGAGAATAGATTTTAATCCTGCGGTAAATGAAAAAACTAGGTGAAGAAATGCTCTTTAAAAACCCTGCATTCAATGAGGTAGAAATATAATAACATGTATTTGAATTATAAATTAATTTGTTAAGAAATTATTTAGGATGGATTTGTACAAATAAAAAATTTCCCTAGAAAATACAGATGTATTTCATCTTATTGCTGAAGCTGGTGGAGATCCTTTGAACTATTGACACTTGGATGGTTTAATTTATAATGATGCAGGTAATACAAACAGAGTCTGCTTTCAACACGCCGTGGAAACAATACACTGACCTGAGACCATTCATAGCGCCTTTAACCCTTCTTTATTATTCTTACTTCTTATTACTGGTTCTTTATTAATCTAAATGTCCATTGTTACCTGTCTCTGATGAAGGTGTACTGGATGTTAGAGTAGGGGTCACTGGAGGGGGTCGCCCAGCATCTCTCCATACGCAGCAGCAGGTGAGCAGGGATCTGACACACACACACACACACACACACACCACACACACACACACACACCACACACACACACACACACACACACACACACACACACACACACACACACACCACACACACACACAACACACACACCACACACACACACACACACACCACACACACACACACACACACACACACACACACACACAGTGAGTAAACAGCAGTGTGTGGGTGTTGGGTTTCATCACAACAAGTGCTTAAGGTGGTGTAACAACCGGCTCTCACACACCACACACACCACCACACACACACACACACACACACACACACACACACACCACACACACACCACACACACACACACACACACACCACACACACACACACACACACACCACACACACACACACACACACACACACACACACACACCCACACACCACACCACACCACCCACACACACACACACCACACACACACACACAATGTTTTTATTGAAGTTATTTGAATCAAGACACAAAGTATTAAATAATTGCTTCGTTGTTCCATAAGCGACACACGAAGGTTATCTACCATTAAAAAAAATGTAGTTATTTAATATTTTAATGCCATAAAGAATAAATAGTTAATCACGATAACAAATAAAAAATGTTTACGGTTATTTTACTTTTTAGAATGTGATTTACCAAAAGAGATATATATTTAACAGGGTGTATTAAAGTAGGTATTATTCAGATGAATCCAAAATGCGATTTATTACCATGAACACTTTGACGAAGACGTGGTCCTCCAGCCTGAGGGAGGGCACGGTCGTCCAGCGGTCCTCGAACGCCTCGTCTTTGAACAGAAGCATCGAGACGGAGAAGTTCCCGTCCTCCGTGTTCAGAGTGATGGTCCTGTGACATAAAGGGAAACAAATTCATTTTCATATCTAATAACAGGTCGTCGTGCAATTATCGGTCATTTTGTTTTTTATGTAACGGTTTTTAATTGTTTGTGTTTTCTTTTGTTGTTTTTTGATCATTTAGCTATTCTGTGCAATAAGTGGTTATTTTTAAATGTTTGGCCTTTGGTTGTTTTTATAGTTTTTTTTTATTGTTTGTGTTTCTTTTTTCATTTCCTTTTCATTTTTAATCTTCTATTTAGCACATTTTGTACAATTAGTGGACATTTTGTAATGTTTGGCCTTTTGAGTTTTGTAGTCATTTTAATCAATTATGTATTTGTGTGTTTTTTTAGGTAATTATTAGTTGTTCTGTTTCATTTCTGGCAAATTATAAGCCTTGTTTTATTTTTGTTAATAAAATATTGTACAATAAGTTGTTTTGTTTTTGTAGTGATTCTATTTAATTATTGTAATTTTGCGTGTTTTCTTTGGGTGTTTGTTGTGTAATTTTTACTAAATTTCTCTTTTTTTGTATTGTGTTTTTCCTTTTAGGTAATTGTAGGTAATTATTGGTGGGCCACCACCAGGCCCCCTCCACCACCAGGCCCCCTCCACCACCAGGCCCCTCCACCACCAGGCCCCCTCCACCACCAGGCCCTCTCCACCCACCAGGCCCCCTCCACCACCAGGCCCTCTCCACCACCAGGCCCCTCCACCACCAGGCCCTCTCCACCACCAGGCCCTCTCCACCACCAGGCCCTCTCTACCACCAGGCCCCCTCCACCACCAGGCCTTGTTTTATTTATTTCTGTTTAAGTTTTATCTTGTTATATTTTTACTAACTATTCATATTTAATAGTTAAAACAAATTGTTGTAATTTTTGGTTCATTTTCTATCTTTAATTTAGCTAATTTAGTTTTTGTAGTGATATTTTTTAATTAGTTTTGGGTTGTTTTGTGTAATGACTTAATTGCACCTTTTTTTGTATCGATTGTTTCTCATTTGTGGGCATTTTTAAGCCTTGTTTTATAAATGTCTGTTAAAAAAACAACAAAATAAAACTAACTATTCACCTTAAATATCCCCCCCAGGTGAGCCCTACCTGAGGTGCACGTGCACCCCGTGGCCCCCCCACGGCCTGCTGCACCAGGTACGGACGGGGTATCTGCAGCTGAAGGTGATGTTCACGTAGTTCCTGTGATCACCTGCGACTCGTTGTTCGGATCGAGTTCGTGAACATGATGTGGGACTGGTCCGACCACCTGGGGGGGACACAGGGGTTACAGTCAGACCACACACACACACACCACACACACACACACACACACACACACACACACACACACACACACACACACACCACACACACAACACACACACACACACACACACACACACACACACACACCACACACACCACACACACACACACACACACACAAACACACACACACACACACACACACACACACACACAGGTGTTACAGTCAGACCACACACACACACACACCACACCACACACACCACACACACACACACACACACACACACACAGGTGTTACAGTCAGACCACACACAGGTGTTACAGTCAGACCACACACACACACACACACACACACACACACACACACACACACACACACACACACACACACACACAACACACACACACACACACACACACACACACACACACACACACACACACACACACACACACACACACACACACACACAGGTGTTACAGTCAGACCACACACACACACACACACACACACACACACACAGGTGTTACAGTCAGACCACACACACACACACAGGTGTTACAGAAAGTTTGGCCTGTTTTAATTATTTGTTTTTTTGGGTTGTTTTGTGTAACTTTCACTCCATTGTGTCTTTTTTTTGTATCGATTGTTTTTCTTGTCGGTCATTTCGGGTAATTATTGGTTGTCCGGTTACATTTTTGTCACTTTTATGCCTTGCTTTATTTATTGTTGTTAATAAAATAAAACAAGATCAAACTATTCCAATTTAATAGTTGAGTTTTTGTTCATTTTTCTGCAGGAACAAGGGGATTTTGTCCTCTGCAGACCATTGACATGCACCACAGAATATAGGGACTCTTTAACAAGTGGTCCCACTCTGCATTACATGATGCCGTGTTGGCGCCCTCTAGTGGTGAGAAGAACAACATTAAAACATATATTTTTAAGGTGATTCAAAGAAAATCGATATTATTTTGATTATTTAAATGATATTGAAATTAATTCCCTATAAACAAATAAAACAAGATAAAGATTTGCTGATTCTGAATAAAAAACATATTTTAGATAATTTACCACAAAATAAAAATGTACCACAAAATAAAAACATAAAACAGGATAAAGATATCACAGATAAAAACCAATTGGAGTGTTTCATATCAGCGGTGTTTCACCCTGTCGTGCAGGAGGCGGGATCAACAGGACGATTCCCTGCCTTCCCATTGGAAGAAAATCATCTGTCTATCAAACTGTATCAAATCAAATCAAGTTGTATTTATAAAGCCAGGAGTCGTGCTCCGCTCTGACTCGAAGGCCAGCGAGAAGAAGTGAGTTTTACTTCAGGCACTTTACTTAACAGACAGTACGTGGTTTGTTCATGTTTGTCATGCTTTGAATTCTGTTATTTTGTTCATGTTATTTTAGACTTTAATAACATTTAATATATTGAGGTAAATATTAGAATAGATAGAATTGAGAGGGATGCAACCCGCTTTAATGGTCACACATGCTTTTAACCCATCCTAGTGCTCGGAGTCTAGAACCAGGAGTCTAGCACCAGGAGTCTAGCCCCAGGAGTCTAGTGCTAGGAGTCTAGAACCAGGAGTCTAGCACCAGGAGTCTAGCACCAGGAGTCTAGCGCCAGGAGTCTAGTGCTAGGAGTCTAGAACCAGGGAGTCTAGCACCAGGAGTCTAGCACCAGGAGTCTAGAACCAGGAGTCTAGCCCCAGGAGTCTAGTGCTAGGAGTCTAGAACCAGGAGTCTAGCACCAGGAGTCTAGCACCAGGAGTCTAGTGCTAGGAGTCTAGAACCAGGAGTCTAGCACCAGGAGTCTAGCACCAGGAGTCTAGCGCCAGGAGTCTAGTGCTAGGAGTCTAGAACCAGGAGTCTAGGACCAGGAGTCTAGAACCAGGAGTCTAGCACCAGGAGTCTAGCACCAGGAGTCTAGAACCAGGAGTCTAGCCCCAGGAGTCTAGTGCTAGGAGTCTAGCACCAGGAGTCTAGCCCCAGGAGTCTAGTGCTAGGAGTCTAGCACCAGGGAACCAGGAGTCTAGCCCCAGGAGTCTAGTGCTAGGAGTCTAGCCCAGGAGTCTAGAACCTGGAGTCTAGCACCAGGAGTCTAGCACCAGGAGTCTAGCACCAGGAGTCTAGCACCAGGAGGTCTAGGACCAGGAGTCTAGGACCAGGAGTCTAGCACCAGGAGTCTAGTACCAGGCGTCTAGTGCTACGTGTCTAGAAACCAGGAGTCTAGCACCAGGAGTCTACACTAGGAGTCTAGGACCAGGAGTCTAGCACCAGGAGTCTAGGACCAGGAGTCTAGCACCAGGAGACTAGGACCAGGAGTCTCGGCACCAGGAGTCTAGGACCGAGTCTAGCACCAGGAGTCTAGGACCAGGAGTCTAGCACCAGGAGTCTAGAACCAGGAGTCTAGTACTAAGAGTCTAGCACCAGGAATCTAGTACTAAGAGTCTAGCACCAGGAGTCTAGCACCAGGAGTCTAGAACCAAGAGTCTAGTACCAGGAGTCTAGAACCAAGGGTCTAGCACCAGGAGTCTAGTACCAGGAGTCTAGTACCAGGAGTCTAGCACCAGGAGTCTAGAACCTGGAGTCTAGCACCAGGAGTCTAGTACCAGGAGCTAGCACCAGGAGGCTAGAACCAAGAGTCTAGTACCAGGAGTCTAGCACCAGGAGTCTAGCACCAGGAGTCTAGCACCAGGCGGCTAGCACCAGGAGTCTAGCACCAGGAGTCTAGTACCAGGAGTCTAGTACCTGGAGTCTAGTACCAGGAGTCTAGTACTAAGAGTCTAGCGCCAGGAGTCTAGCGCCAGGAGTCTAGCACCAGGAGTCTAGACCAGGAGTCTAGCACCAGGAGTCTAGCACCAGGGTCTAGAACCTGGAGTCTAGTACCAGGAGTCTAGAACCAGGAGTCTAGCACCAGGAGTCTAGCACCAGGAGTCTAGAACCAGGAGTCTAGCACCAGGAGGCTAGAACCTGGAGTCTAGAACCAGGAGTCTAGAACCAGGAGTCTAGCACCAGGAGTCTAGCACCAGGCGGCTAGCACCAGGAGTCTAGCACCAGGAGTCTAGTACCTGGAGTCTAGTACCAGGAGTCTAGTACCTGGAGTCTAGTACCAGGAGTCTAGTACTAAGAGTCTAGCGCCAGGAGTCTAGCGCCAGGAGTCTAGCACCAGGAGTCTAGTACCAGGAGTCTAGTACCAGGAGTCTAGAACCAGGAGTCTAGCACCAGGAGTCTAGCACCAGGCGGCTAGCACCAGGAGTCTAGAACCAGGAGTCTAGCACCAGGAGTCTAGCACCAGGCGGCTAGCGCCAGGAGTCTAGCGCCAGGAGTCTAGTACCAGGAGTCTAGAACCAGGAGTCTAGCACCAGGAGGTCTAGCACCAGGCGGCTAGCACCAGGAGTCTAGCACCAGGAGTCTAGTACCTGGAGTCTAGTACCAGGAGTCTAGTACCTGGAGTCTAGTACCAGGAGTCTAGTACTAAGAGTCTAGCGCAGGAGTCTAGCGCCAGGAGTTCTAGACCAGGAGTCAGACCAGGAGTCTAGCACCAGGAGTCTAGCACCAGGAGTCTAGAAACCTGGAGTCTAGTACCAGGAGTCTAGAACCAGGAGTCTAGCACCAGGAGTCTAGCACCAGGAGTCTAGAACCAGGAGTCTAGCACCAGGAGGCTAGAAACCTGGAGTCTAGTACCAGGAGTCTAGAACCAGGAGTCTAGAACCAGGAGTCTAGCACCAGGAGTCTAGTACCAGGAGTCTAGAACCTGGAGTCTAGCAAGGAGTCTAGCACCAGGAGTCTAGTACTAAGAGTCTAGGACCAGGAGTCTAGCACCAGGAGTCTAGAAGGAGTCTAGTACCAGGAGTAAACGAGGAGCAGTGGGCAGCTATTGTACAGCGCCCGGGGAGCAATGGGAGTGAGGGGGGAAGGGGGTGTCCGGTGCCTTGCTCAAGGGCACCACGGCAGGGCAGGAGGTGAACTGGGACCCTCTCCAAGTAGAAGTCCACACTCCATGTTTAGGTCTGGTCGGGGACTTGAACCGGCGACCCTACGGCGCACAGCCCCTACTGACTGATTACAGCAGGAGACATTGATTTAGAATAAACAGTAAAAGGAGAAAACGTGTCTTCTCCACATTCAGGAGTTTATATATAATATATTTTAATTTGATTTAATATTATCTTTATAATGCTCTTATTATAACGTCTTTGGAAGACGTTGCTTTTGTCGGGACCCCCTTGAAAACCAGACGGTGCCTCTCAAGGGGTTTATCCTCATGAATACATGTCTATATATATCTCCATGTAAAACCCTGATCATCTGGATCTGAGGGGCCCACTCGGGGTCTTTCAGAGGGTCTTTAGGAACAATGCAGGCCTTATTTCCTCCGTCCCTACCCCCCCCCTTTATCCTTTCTTTCCTTTATCACGGTGCTATGAGCTGCCTGTTGTCCTACAGAGCCCCCAGTGTACGTCAGAGAGGAACCCCCTCCTCTCTAAAGGGGATACATCCTGCAGAGTGGGTCTGCTCCCTCAGAGACCGAAGACCCCGTTAAGATGTATTCATGAAGACGAGGAGGCGCTGTGGCATACTGGGGGGGGGGGGGGGGGGGGGGGGGGGTGCTAGTGGATCATCGCCGGAGCTGTATTAGATTAGCATGCTTGTTGCGCACTGCCTTGCGGCCTGGAGCTTGTGTGCGGGCTGGACCTGCAGTTCAGGAGAGGAGGAGCAGAGGGTCGAGTTGTCGATTCTTGTTCTGTTTTCTGTGACTGTCTGCCTCACCCTCTCAGACTTTGAGTTGCGCTCGCTGCTAAAGAGACGCGCTACCATGGAAACCAAACAATGGTGTAGCTGTATTAAAGTCCGAGTGGAAACAGTCCTGAGGAAATCTGATTTTGTCAGAAATCAGGAGAAATATGACCCGGAGGAAACCGGGAGAGGGCAGTGAACCCGGGAGAGGGCAGTGACACCGGGAGAGGGCAGTGGAACCGGGAGAGGGCAGTGGAAGCGGGAGAGGGCAGTGAAACCGGGAGAGGGCAGTGGAACCGGGAGAGGGCAGTGGAACGGGAGAGGGCAGTGAGACCGGGAGAGGGCAGTGAGACCGGGAGAGGGCAGTGAAACCGGGAGAGGGCAGTGGAACCGGGAGAGGGCAGTGAAAACCGGGAGAGGGCAGTGGAACCCGGAGAGGGCAGTGGAACCGGAGAGGGCAGTGAAACCGGGAGAGGGCAGTGGAACCGGGAGAGGGCAGTGGAAACCGGGAGAGGGCAGTGAAACCGGGAGAGGGCAGAGAAACCGGAGAGGGCAGTGAAACCGGGAGGGTTGGCAAGTCTGGCGCTGTGTGAAGAGCGGTTTGTTAAAGTTCTTCCAAAGGTCCGGCCCACGAGCTCATCTGGATTCCTTGAAGCTTTAAAGGATCCTTGGACGGTTAAGACAGCTTTTTAAAAGGTCCCACTTCTCCTGATCATGGTTCCGTCGTTGAGGTCTAGAGAATAGATTCACATCGTTAATGTTCCAGACTCACGTTGGTCCTCCGAGCTCATCTGGATTCATGCTTGTGTTTTCACGCCTTCTCCACACTCAGGAGTTTGTATTAATATTGCTATATTGCTCTTACTATAATATCTTTACACATATTTGAATTATATTTATTTAGTTTTATCTTTATTGCATTTTTCCTTCATTTTATGTTTGCATTAATATTTTAAATGGTATTTATTTTGTCTTTAGTGGAAATGTTACTTTAACCTTTGTGTACGTAAATATTTAATTTAATTTCGATTATCTTTGTATTTATTTCAATCTTAAAAGGAGCAAAAGCCGATTATGAAAAAGTTCGTTGTATTAGGATGTCCAATTAAATGCACTTTTCTTTAGTTGCTTATGTTATTTATTTAATACGAAGTCGTAGTTTCCCGCAGACATGGCCTCACGTAGGAAGCAGTAGAACACTTTAATGCACTTTAAAGCGACACATCGGAAGGTGTTGAAGGAGGTACCATAACCGTCCCGCAGTCGGACAGATTGGTCTTGATGCTGAAAACATAATCCTCTCCGACCTCAACGCCTCGGCACTCCGGATCGTTCAGATGCAGATCCCCGACCTGAACACAGGGAAGCAACTACTGAGCAAAAGAGAAGCTGCTGTGGAGGAGAACACTTCAGAGATACTTCAAAGATACTTCACAGTTTACGAGGGTCGCTCTTACGAAAACGGGCGGGTCTTTCTGAGGAAGAAGATGCTGGGAATCACCACCTTCATCTGGTCGTTGGAGCAGAGCACCGTCTCATTCAGGTCTGATCAGACGGGAGGAATACGATCAATCAAACAGATATACGTTATCTCTTAAATCAATAGAACAATAATGTCATCATTAGCTAATGAATGTTTCCATGGTGACCAATGGCAACATAACGACGTTTCCATTGGTCCCTCTTCTTTAGAGAAGACCAGGAAGTGATGGATACACGGATCGTGTTCCAACCAATAGGCACGCAGTGACTCTAAAGAATAATGACCACGCACCAACACACATTCAGACTAAAGGAACCAGCTGTTTGGGAAATGAGAGAAGTAGAAAGTACAGGTATTGAGTTCAACATGAGAGAAGTAGAAAGTACAGGTATTTGAGTTCAACATGTGAGAAGTAGAAAGTACAGGTATTTGAGTTCAACATGTAAGAAGTAGAAAGTACAGGTATTTGAGTTCAACATGAGAGAAGTAGAAAGTACAGGTATTTGAGTTCAACATGAGAGAAGTAGAAAGTACAGGTATTGAGTTCAACATGTGAGAAGTAGAAAGTACAGGTATTTGAGTTCAACATGTAAGAAGTAGAAAGTACAGGTATTTGAGTTCAACATGTAAGAAGTAGAAAGTACAGGTATTTGAGTTCAACATGAGAGGAAGTAGAAAGTACAGGTATTTGAGTTCAACATGTAAGAAGTAGAAAGTACAGGTATTTGAGTTCAACATGAGAGAAGTAGAAAGTACAGGTATTTGAGTTCAACATGAGAGAAGTAGAAAGTACAGGTATTTGAGTTCAACATGTGAGAAGTAGAAAGTACAGGTATTTGAGTTCAACATGTAAGAAGTAGAAAGTACAGGTATTTGAGTTCAACATGTAAGAAGTAGAAAGTACAGGTATTTGAGTTCAACATGATAAGAAGTAGAAAGTACAGGTATTTGAGTTCAACATGTGAGAAGTAAGAAGTACAGGTATTTGAGTTCAACATGTGAAGAAGTAGAAAGTACAGGTATTTGAGTTCAACATGTGAGAAGTAGAAAGTACAGGTATTTGAGTTCAACATGTGAGAAGTAGAAAGTACAGGTATTTGAGTTCAACATGTAAGAAGTAGAAAGTACAGGTATTTGAGTTCAACATGTAGAAGTAGAAAGTACAGGTATTTGAGTTCAACATGTAAGAAGTAGAAAGTACAGGGTATTTGAGTTCACATGAGAGAAGTAGAAAGTACAGGTATTTGTAGTTCAAACATGAAGAAGTAGAAAGTACAGGTATGTTGAGTTCACATGTAAGAAGTAGAAAGTACAGGTATTTGAGTCAACATGTAAGAATAGAAAGTACAGGTATTTGATTCACATGTAAGAGTAGAAAGTACAGGTATTTGAGTTCACATGTAAGAAGTAGAAAGTACAGGTATTTGAGTTCAACATTTAAGAAGTAGAAAGTACAGGTATTTGGATTCAACATGTAAGAAGTAGAAAGTACAGGTATTGAGTTCAACATGTAAGAAGTAGAAAGTACAGGTATTTGTGTTCAACATGTAAGAAGTAGAAAGTACAGGTATTGAGTTCAACATGTAAGAAGTAGAAAGTACAGGTATTTGGATCAACATGTAAGAAGTAGAAAGTACAGGTATTTGAGTTCACATGAGAGAAGTAGAAAGTACAGGTATTTGAGTTCAACATGTAAGAAGTAGAAAGTACAGGTATTTGAGTTCAACATGAGAGAAGTAGAAAGTACAGGTATTTGTGTTCAACATGTGAGAAGTAGAAAAGTACAGGTATTTGAGTTCAACATGAGAGAAGTAGAAAGTACAGGTATTTGGGTTCAACATGAGAGAAGTAGAAAGTACAGGTATTTGAGTTCAACATGTAAGAAGTAGAAAGTACAGGTATTTGAGTTCAACATGTAAGAAGTAGAAAGTACAGGTATTTGGGTTCAACATGTAAGAAGTAGAAAGTACAGGTATTTGTGTTCAACATGTAAGAAGTGGAAAGTACAGGTATTTGTGTTCAACATGTAAGAAGTAGAAAGTTCAGGTATTTGTGTTCAACATGTCAGAAGTAGAAAGTACAGGTATTTGAGTTCAACATGTAAGAAGTAGAAAGTACAGTATTTGAGTTCAACATGTAAGAAGTAGAAAGTACAGGTATTTGAGTTCAACATGTAAGAAGTAGAAAGTACAGGTATTTGAGTTCAACATGTGAGAAGTAGAAAGTACAGGTATTTGAGTTCAACATGTAAGAAGTAGAAAGTACAGGTATTTGAGTTCAACTTGTGAGAAGTAGAAAGTACAGGTATTTGAGTTCAACATGTGAGAAGTAGAAAGTACAGGTATTTGAGTTCAACATGTAAGAAGTAGAAAGTACAGGTATTTGGGTTCAACATGTAAGAAGTAGAAAGTACAGGTATTTGAGTTCAAACATGAGAGAAGTAGAAAGTACAGGTATTTGAGTTCAACATGTAGAAGTAGAAAGTACAGGTATTTGAGTTCAACATGTAAGAAGTAGAAAGTACAGGTATTTGAGTTCAACATGAGAGAAGTAGAAAGTACAGGTATTTGTGTTCAACATGTAAGAAGTAGAAAGTACAGGTATTTGTGTTCAACATGTAAGAAGTAGAAAGTACAGGTATTTGAGTTCAACATGTAAGAAGTAGAAAGTACAGGTATTTGGATTCAACATGTAAGAAGTAGAAAGTACAGGTATTTGAGTTCAACATGAGAGAAGTAGAAAGTACAGGTATTTGAGTTCAACATGTAAGAAGTAGAAAGTACAGGTATTTGAGTTCAACATGAGAGAAGTAGAAAGTACAGGTATTTGTGTTCAACATGTGAGAAGTAGAAAGTACAGGTATTTTAGTTCAACATGAGAGAAGTAGAAAGTACAGGTATTTGGGTTCAACATGAGAGAAGTAGAAAGTACAGGTATTTGAGTTCAACATGTAAGAAGTAGAAAGTACAGGTATTTGAGTTCAACATGTAAGAAGTAGAAAGTACAGGTATTTGGGTTCAACATGTAAGAAGTAGAAAGTACAGGTATTTCTGTTCAACATGTAAGAAGTAGGAAGTACAGGTATTTGAGTTCAACATGTAAGAAGTAGAAAGTACAGGTATTTGAGTTCAACATGTAAGAAGTAGGAAGTACAGGTATTTGAGTTCAACTTGTGAGAAGTAGAAAGTACAGGTATTTGGGATCAACATGTAAGAAATAGAAAGTACAGGTATTTGAGTTCAACATGTAAGAAGTAGAAAGTACAGGTATTTGAGTTCAACATGTAAGAAGTAGAAAGTACAGGTATTTGAGTTCAACATGAGAGAAGTAGAAAGTACAGGTATTTGAGTTCAACATGTGAGAAGTAGAAAGTACAGGTATTTGAGTTCAACATGTGAGAAGTAGAAAGTACAGGTATTTGAGTTCAACATGAGAGAAGTAGAAAGTACAGGTATTTGAGTTCAACATGTAAGAAGTAGAAAGTACAGGTATTTGAGTTCAACATGTAAGAAGTAGAAGTACAGGTATTTGGGTTCAACATTTAAGAAGTAGAAAGTACAGGTATTTGAGTTCAACATGTAAGAAGTAGAAAGTACAGGTATTTGAGTTCAACATGTAAGAAGTAGAAAGTACAGGTATTTGTGTTCAACATGTAAGAAGTAGAAAGTACAGGTATTTCTGTTCAACATGTAAGAAGTAGGAAGTACAGGTATTTGAGTTCAACATGTAAGAAGTAGAAAGTACAGGTATTTGAGTTCAACATGTAAGAAGTAGAAAGTACAGGTATTAGTGTTCAACATGTAAGAAGTAGGAAGTACAGGTATTTGAGTTCAACATGTAAGAAGTAGAAAGTACAGGTATTTGAGTTCAACATGAGAGAAGTAGAAAGTACAGGTATTTGAGTTCAACATGAGAGAAGTAGAAAGTACAGGTATTTGGGTTCAACATGTAAGAAGTAGAAAGTACAGGTATTTGAGTTCAACATGTAAGAAGTAGAAAGTACAGGTATTTGGGTTCAACATTTAAGAAGTAGAAAGTACAGGTATTTGGGTTCAACATTTAAGAAGTAGAAAGTACAGGTATTTGGGTTCAACATGTAAGAAGTAGAAAGTACAGGTATTTGAGTTCAACATGTAAGAAGTAGGAAGTACAGGTATTTGAGTTCAACATGTAAGAAGTAGAAAGTACAGGTATTTGAGTTCAACATGTAAGAAGTAGAAAGTACAGGTATTAGTGTTCACATGTAAGAAGTAGGAAGTACAGGTATTTGAGTTCAACATGTAAGAAGTAGAAAGTACAGGTATTTGAGTTCAACATGTGAGAAGTAGAAAGTACGGGTATTTGAGTTCAACATGTAAGAAGTAGAAAGTAAAGGTATTTGAGTTCAACATGTAAGAAGTAGAAAGTACAGGTATTTGAGTTCAACATGTAAGAAGTAGAAAGTACAGGTATTTGGGTTCAACATTTAAGAAGTAGAAAGTACAGGTATTTGAGTTCAACATGTAAGAAGTAGAAAGTACAGGTATTTGAGTTCAACATGTAAGAAGTAGAAAGTACAGGTATTTGTGTTCAACATGTAAGAAGTAGAAAGTACAGGTATTTCTGTTCAACATGTAAGAAGTAGGAAGTACAGGTATTTGAGTTCAACATGTAAGAAGTAGAAAGTACAGGTATTTGAGTTCAACATGTAAGAAGTAGAAAGTACAGGTATTAGTGTTCAACATGTAAGAAGTAGGAAGTACAGGTATTTGAGTTCAACATGTAAGAAGTAGAAAGTACAGGTATTTGAGTTCAACATGAGAGAAGTAGAAAGTACAGGTATTGAGTTCAACATGAGAGAAGTAGAAAGTACAGGTATTTGGGTTCAACATGTAAGAAGTAGAAAGTACAGGTATTTGAGTTCAACATGTAAGAAGTAGAAAGTACAGGTATTTGGGTTCAACATTTAAGAAGTAGAAAGTACAGGTATTTGGGTTCAACATTTAAGAAGTAGAAAGTACAGGTATTTGGGTTCAACATGTAAGAAGTAGAAAGTACAGGTATTTGAGTTCAACATGTAAGAAGTAGGAAGTACAGGTATTTGAGTTCAACATGTAAGAAGTAGAAGTACAGGTATTTGAGTTCAACATGTAAGAAGTAGAAAGTACAGGTATTAGTGTTCAACATGTAAGAAGTAGGAAGTACAGGTATTTGAGTTCAACATGTAAGAAGTAGAAAGTACAGGTATTTGAGTTCAACATGTGAGAAGTAGAAAGTACGGGTATTTGAGTTCAACATGTGAGAAGTAGAAAGTACAGGTATTTGAGTTCAACATGAGAGAAGTAGAAAGTACAGGTATTTGAGTTCAACATGTAAGAAGTAGAAAGTACAGGTATTTGAGTTCAACATGTAAGAAGTAGAAAGTACGGGTATTTGAGTTCAACATGTGAGAAGTAGAAAGTACAGGTATTTGAGTTCAACATGAGAGAAGTAGAAAGTACAGGTATTTGGGTTCAACATGTAAGAAGTAGAAAGTCAGAAAAACAAGTAGTGGAGTAAAGTACTGATACCAGAAACATGTACTTAAGTACAGTAACAAAGTATTTGTACTCCACTACTTCCCACTCTGGTTGTCTTGGAGACCTGACGTACCAATAACGACATGTCAGGGATTAACAACACGTGGAAGTTCTGCAGCACTTCTACTAAAGTGGCTTCACTAACCCTATCTGGTAACGACATTAACTTTTTAAAATGAGACTTGTTGTAAAGAGCTAAATCCTTAATGTAGTCGTTCTGGACTGGAAGAACTAAATGAGGCCTTTTTTTAAATAACATTTCAGATCCAGAGAACCCTAGTTAGGCCGAGTATCATCGATTTGAATACTCGGTTTGGTTTATAAAATATCAGGAAATCTTGACCAAGGTTCGTCTCAGGTCCAGAGACACTCACTTGGCCTTCAGAGTAAAGCCGCAGACCTCCAGATCAGAGAGGAACTCAACTATCAGCCAAGCCTCTAAATATATATATATGTATATATATATGTCTACATATATGCAGACATTTTACTTTATAATATTTCTTGTGATCCGCTGATCTTTAAGGGATGATGCATTAAAACCTTTCTGCATCAATATGTTCTTCCTCGGTTTTCTCCAGCAATAGAAATGAAAGATTCTGTGGACCCTCTCAGCGCCTCTTTCTCCGATGGGTTCTGTGGACCCTCTCAGCGCCTCTTTCTCCGATGGGTTCTGTGGACCCTCTCAGCGCCTCTTTCTCCGATGGGTTCTGTGGACCCTCTCAGCGCCTCTTTCTCCGATGAAACAGACTCTTTAAAACCTGGATCACGTTTCTCTTTTCTTAAGAGAAAAAACTGCTGATGAAAACATGAGATTCTTTAAGTACCTGGTTCTGCGACCCCGGACCCCGGCTCCCCCTCCTCCTGCAGAAAGCCAGCTGCTGTCCTCAGGACGATCAGGATCCAGAACCACACCAAGCGGCTCGCTGCCATCTTCTCTAACTCTGTGTCTCCTCTGGGGGTCTCCAGGGTCTCCTCCTGTCAGCTGTAGACCCGTCCTCTAAAGAAGCGGACCCTCCTCTGAAACACCAGCCTGAGTGATGCCCCTCTCACAATGGGATTCCTGCGTGGACAGAGGGGAGTCCAGGAAACAAGGAGGAGCAGCGAGTAATAGATTACAAGTACTGGGACTACATCATCAGGGCACAACAACAACCTGTAGTCCCTTAGTCTGGAGGACTCGGATCGTGTGCTGGAGTAAACGTACAAGTACTCAGATCGTGTACTGGAGTAAACGTACAAGTACTCAGATCGTGTACTGGAGTAAACGTAGAAGTACTCGGATCTCTTTGAGTAAACGTAGAAGTACTCAGATCGTGTACTGGAGTAAACGTAGAAGTACTCGGATCTCTTTGAGTAAACGTAGAAGTACTCAGATCGTGTACTGGAGTAAAAGTAGAAGTACTCAGATCTCTTTGAGTAAAAGTAGAAGTACTCAGATCTTTAGTAAACGTAGAAGTACTCAGATCTTTAGTAAACGTAGAAGTACTCAGATCGTGTACTGGAGTAAAAGTAGAAGTACTCAGATCATGTACTGGAGTAAACGTAGAAAGTACTCAAATATTGTACTGGAGTAAACGTAGAAGTACTCAGATCTTTAGTAAACGTAGAAGTACTCAGATCGTGTACTGGAGTAAAAGTAGAAGTACTCAGATCGTGTACTGGAGTAAACGTAGAAGTACTCAGATCTTGAGTAAAAGTAGAAGTACTCAGATCTCTTTGAGTAAAAGTAGAAGTACTCAAATATTGTACTTGAGTAAACGTAGAAGTACTCAGATCTCTTTGAGTAAAAGTAGAAGTACTCAAATATTGTACTTGAGTAAAAGTAGAAGTAATCAAATATTGTACTTGAGTAAAAGTAGAAGTACTCAGATCGTGTACTTGAGTAAACGTAGAAGTACTCAGATCGTGTACTTTCGTAAAAGTAGAAGTACTCAGATCTGGTACTTGAGTAAAAGTAGAAGTACTCAGATGTTGTACTTGAGTAAAAGTAGAAGTACTCAGATCTCTTTGAGTAAACGTAGAAGTACTCAGATCTCTTTGAGTAAAAGTAGAAGTACTCAAATATTGTACTTGAGTAAACGTAGAAGTACTCAGATCGTGTACTTGAGTAAACGTAGAAGTACTCAGATCGTGTACTGGAGTAAAAGTAGAAGTACTCAGATCTTGAGTAAACGTAGAAGTACTCAGATCTTGTACTTAGTAAAGTAGAACTACTCAGATCTTGTACTTGAGTAAAAGTAGAAGTACTCAGATCGTGTACTGGAGTAAAAGTAGAAGTACTCAGATCGTGTACTTGAGTAAACGTAGAAGTACTCAGATCGTGTACTGGAGTAAAAGTAGAAGAACTCAGATCTTGAGTAAACGTAGAAGTACTCAGATCTTGTACTTAGTAAAAGTAGAAGTACTCAGATCTTGTACTTGAGTAAAAGTAGAAGTACTCAGAAGGTGTACTGGAGTAAAAGTAGAAGAACTCAGATCTTGAGTAAACGTAGAAGTACTCAGATCTTGTACTTAGTAAAAGTAGAAGTACTCAGATCTTGTACTTGAGTAAAAGTAGAAGTACTCAGATCGTGTACTGGAGTAAACGTAGAAGTACTCGGATCTCTTTGAGTAAACGCAGAAGTACTCAGATTGTGTACTGGAGTAAACGTAGAAGTACTCAAATATTGTACTTGAGTAAACGTAGAAGTACTCAGATCTTGAGTAAAAGTAGAAGTACTCAGATCTCTTTGAGTAAAAGTAGAAGTACTCAGATCGTGTACTGGAGTAAACGTAGAAGTACTCAGATCGTGTACTGGAGTAAACGTAGAAGTACTCAGATCGTGTACTGGAGTAAACGTAGAAGTACTCAGATCTTGAGTAAACGTAGAAGTACTCAGATCTCTTTTGAGTAAAAGTAGAAGTACTCAAATATTGTACTTGAGTAAAAGTAGAAGTACTCAGATCTTGTACTTCAGTAAACGTAGAAGTACTCAGATTGTGTACTTGAGTAAATGTAGAAGTACTCAGATCTTGTATTTGAGTAAAAGTAGAAGTACTCAAATATTGTACTTGAGTAAAGTAGAAGTACTCCGATCTTGTACTTGAGTAAAAGTAGAAGTACTCAGATCTTGTACTTGAGTAAAAGTAGAAGTACTCAGATCTTGTATTTGAGTAAAAGTAGAAGTACTCAGATCTTGTACTTGAGTAAAAGTAGAAGTACTCAGATCTTGTACTTGAGTAAAAGTACAATTACTCAGATCGTGTACTTGAGTAAAAGTAGAAGTACTCAGATCTTGTTCTTGAGTAAAAGTAGAAGTACTCAGATCTTGTACTTTATTAAAAGTAGAAGTACTCAGATCTTGTACTTGAGTAAAAGTAGAAGTACTCAGATCTTGTACTTTATTAAAAGTAGAAGTACTCAGATCTTGTACTTGAGTAAAAGTAGAAGTACTCAGATCTTGTACTTTATTAAAAGTAGAAGTACTCAGATCTTGTACTTGAGTAAAAGTAGAAGTACTCAGATCTTGTACTTGAGTAAAAGTACAAGTACTCAGATCTTGTACTTCAGTAGAAGTACTCAGATATTGTACTTGAGTAAAAGTAGAAGTACTCAGATCTTGTACTTGAGTAAAAGTAGAAGTACTCAGATCTTGTACTTGAGTAAAAGTAGAAGTACTCAGGTCTTGTACTTGAGTGAAAGTAGAAGTACTCAGATCGTGTACTTTCGTAAAAGTAGAAGTACTCAGATCTGGTACTTGAGTAAAAGTAGAAGTACTCAGATGTTGTACTTGAGTAAAAGTAGAATTACTCAGATCGTGTACTTGAGTAAAAGTAGAAGTACTCAGATCTTGTACTTAAGTAAAAGTAGAAGTACCAGAGTGTAAGAATAGGAATACTCTGTTACAGTCAAAGTCCTCATTCAAAATGTTCCTCAAGTGAAAGTAGAAAGTATTCTCATCAAAATATAGTGAAAGACAGTGAAAGTATTCGTTGTGCAGATTGGTCCATTCAGAATAATATCTATGATATGTTTTATAATGATTGATCATGAAAGTGTTCTCAAAGCTGGTGGAGGTGCAGCTAGTCTGAAGTACTTTGTAGACTGCAGGGTAGCTGGTGAAGGTGCAGCTAGTCTGAAGTACTTTGTAGACTGCAGGGTAGCTGGTGAAGGTGCAGCTAGTCTGAAGTACTTTGTAGACTGCAGGGTAGCTGGTGGAGGTGCAGCTAGTCTGAAGTACTTTGTAGACTGCAGGGTAGCTGGTGGAGGTGCAGCTAGTCTGAAGTACTTTGTAGACTGCAGGGTAGCTGGTGAAGGTGCAGCTAGTCTGAAGTACTTTGTAGACTGCAGGGTAGCTGGTGGAGGTGCAGCTAGTCTGAAGTACTTTGTAGACTGCAGGGTAGCTGGAGGATTCACTCCAGGTGGAACTAAAGTCTGATTCAACACTTGGTTAGATTTCACATCATTCATCTGTGAAGTAACTGAAGGTATTAATACATGTAGTGGAGTAGAAGTACACAGTAGCAGAACATGGTAATACTCACTAAAGTACCTCACACTTGTATGTAAGTTCAGTACTCGAGTACATGTACTTAGTAACTTCTCTGTAGTGATTGTAAAGGTCTGGTAACCATGCAGAGCACCAACAGCTCTTTGTCGTCTGCAGCCTTTGTTCCGCGCACTTTAAAATCTTTACTGGAGCGGGAATCGCCCAGAGGAGAGTCCTTACGAGTCAAGGGCAAAGAGCCGCGAGTGAGAGGAGCGGGGGCCGTAAAACACCACGGGAACACGCGGGACGTAATCCCATTCAACACGGAGGACGCCCCAGACCAGCACGTGTCCCGAAGCCTCGTCCGGGCACTCGGGACGCGGGACCCTCTGCTGGTCTGCTGGCCCCCCCCACGCCTCGTCACCACGGGCGCTCGGGCTTTTAGCTGCACTGCTCCCAGACTCTGGAACTCCCTCCCCCCGCACATCCGGCAGTCAGACACCACCACCATGTTCAAATCCCAATTAAAAACCCACCTGTTCAAATCTGCTTACTCGCTGTAGTGCTCCCCATTATACGTTTCATTTGTGTCCACGTGACCGTCCTCCACGACTTCCTGTTTGTGTTTTTATCTTGTTCTGTTGCCTCTTAGCTTTTATTTTATTTAGTTTTTTTTTTTTTAAATCGTACGGTGTCCTTGGGGGTCATGAAAGGCACCTACAAATAAAATGTATTATTATTATTATCAATTCAAACGGTGGCTTTATACGCTGGGTTTACAAGACCATGTCCCGAGGCGCTGGAGCTGGAGCCGGAGCCGGAGCCGGAGCCGGAGCCGGAGCCGGAGCCGGAGCTGGAGCTGCTTGTCGTGTAAAGCAGACGGCCGGATTGTGCTGGCATTGTTTCGGACAGTAAAAAGTCAACGGCTTTCTTCCTGAAATAAAAGCCAATAAAAGCACGGGACACAAACAGCTGTCGGAACAACATCCACGTGTTTATTCCCGAACGCTCGGAGGAGATCTGAGCCCTCTGTCTTCTGCTTCACAGACAGAGAGGTGCGAACACGAGAGAGCTGCCACAGAGAGCTTCCATTTCAAAAAGTGGATATCTTTTGGATTGTAACTAAAACACACGTAACAACATTACCGTGGACATTTACACTTTTACCACATTTCAAAAAACAAATCTAGAAAATAATCAGACAATTAATCGATATTTAAACTTACATTTAGTTTCAAACCCCGTGTATAAATCCATGTATTTCATAAAAGACTAAAACAAGCGACATTCCTGAACACGATGTAGTCAGAACGCGACCATCGAACAGACGCAAAGTGAGAAAAGGCATTCGGACGTTACATATAGTCCCAGACGAGTTGCAGCCCGCTGTCCGTCACCCGGTAACGCGTCCTTCTGGGACGTACGTTCATATCAGAACATGTGCAAAGAGTTTTCTATCAGCAGCACTGTTTGAGGTGTGTGTGTGTCTTCTGCAGGTGTGTGTGTGTCTTCTGCAGGTGTGTGTGTGTGTCTTCTGCAGGTGTGTGTATCTTCTGTAAGTGTGTGTATCTTCTGCAGGTGTGTGTGTGTATCTTCTGCAGGTGTGTGTGTGTCTTATGTAAGTGTGTGTGTCTTCTGCAGGTGTGTGTGTGTATCTTCTGCAGGTGTGTGTATCTTCTGCAGGTGTGTGTGTGTGTCTTATGTAAGTGTGTGTATCTTCTGCAGGTGTGTGTATCTTCTGCAGGTGTGTGTGTGTATCTTCTGCAGGTGTGTGTGTGTGTCTTATGTAAGTGTGTGTATCTTCTGCTGGTGTGTGTGTATCTTCTGCAGGTGTGTGTGTGTATCTTCTGCAGGTGTGTGTATCTTCTGCAGGTGTGTGTGTGTCTTCTGCAGGTGTGTGTGTGTGTGTCTTCTGCAGGTGTGTGTATCTTCTGCAGGTGTGTGTATCTTCTGCAGGTGTGTGTGTGTGTGTCTCTGCAGGTGTGTGTATCTTCTGCAGGTGTGTGTATATCTTCTGCAGGTGTGTGTATCTTCTGCAGGTTAAGGTGACCAGATTTTCTAAATTAAAACCGGGGACATTTTGAGTTTTGCGGTCGATATCTCATTAAAGAAAAATGGAGGACAATTCTGGTTCAATGTAATTCGAACATTTGAACTGTTGGATACAGACAGAAGGACGATAGCTCATATGAGACTTCAAAGGTCTTTTATTTTGAAACTCTACATCAGATTCTCCCTGAGTGACTGGATGGGGTGTCCTGCTATCACCCTGGAGTGAAATAAGACTTTGATATGGGATAGTTTTTGTTTTATTCTTATCTAAAAACAGAGGGACGATAGCTCATATATGAGATTTCAAAAGTATTTTATTTTGAAATTCTACATCAGATTGTCCTGATTCTCCCTGAGTGACTGGATGGGGTGTCCTGCTATCACCCTGGAGTGAAATAAGACTTTGATTGACTTCGAATGACTCTTGGATTATGGACGGTTTCCATTAAATAATAATCTAAATAAAGACGGACAATAGATCTAATTTGAGATTTTAAACAGCATACATTTTAAATAGTCACCCAGTGGAAATGTCAGATATGTCTTCATAACTGTATACTTACATTTTGCATTCACTCAGTTATAATGTGGTAGTTATACGTAGTTTACTTTAAAGTATTATTAATCACATTATACAGGACATATTTCTTAATATAAGCTCCAGCATATATGAATATGTTTGGTGTTTTTTAGGTATATTTGTTATTGACCGAGTAAACGCTTTTATTTTGAAGGCAGTTTTTACAGGCCTCACCGTAATGCATGGGATATTCGCGCACCGCAATACAACGTGCGGGCTGGCTTGACCGCAGTCTGTTACCCAGTGTTTCCTGACATGAAACGTTTTATTTCACCTTGCTATGTGTTTTTAACGTATATTAAAAAACGGGGACATTTCCGGGGACAGGCCAATACAACCGGCGACTGCCCCGGAAAACGCGGACGTCTGGTCACCCTACTGTAGGAGTGTGTGTCTTCTGCAGGTGTGTGTGTATCTTCTGTAGGTGTGTGTGTGTGTGTGTGTGTGTGTGTGTGTGTGTGTGTGTGTGTGTGTGTGTGTGTGTGTGTGTGTGTGTCCAGGTGTTCACATGGACTCCAGATGTTCTTCAGTAAACAGATCAGCCAGGTCGGCCACCGTCAGCACGGCGGCCTCCGAGTGCTTCATGGTGGTGGTGTGACTGGATTAAAAAGAGAGGAAGATTTGATCAGTTATTTAATTCATCTGTACAACCCTTTAAAGTCAACAAGCCTCTGAACCAATGGCTGTTGATCCCTACAATTACATTCTTCCTCAAGAACCGATGCTTCCTAAAACTTATTTTAAGTTTAAAAAGCTGTTGTGAGGAGAGGCTAGTCTGTTGTTAGCTAGTCTGTTTTTAGCTAGTCTGTTGTTAGCTAGTCTGTTGTTAGCGTTAGCTAGTCTGTTGTTAGCCAGTCTGTTGTTAGCTAGTCTGTTGTTAGCCAGTCTGTTGTTAGCTAGTCTGTTGTTAGCCAGTCTGTTGTTAGCTAGTCTGTTGTTAGCTAGTCTGTTGTTAGCTAGTCTGTTGTTACTGTTCGCTAGTCTGTTTTTAGCTAGTCTGTTGTTAGCTAGTCTGTTGTTAGCCAGTCTGTTTTTTAGCTAGTCTGTTGTTAGCCAGTCTGTTGTTAGCCAGTCTGTTGTTAGCCAGTCTGTTGTTAGCTAGTCTGTTGTTAGCCAGTCTGTTTTTTAGCTAGTCTGTTGTTAGCTAGTCTGTTGTTAGCTAGTCTGTTGTTAGCTAGTCTGTTTTTAGCTAGTCTGTTGTTAGCTAGTCTGTTGTTAGCCAGTCTGTTGTTAGCCAGTCTGTTGTTAGCTAGTCTGTTGTTAGCCAGTCTGTTGTTAGCTAGTCTGTTGTTAGCTAGTCTGTTGTTAGCTAGTCTGTTTTTTAGCTAGTCTGTTGTTAGCTAGTCTGTTGTTAGCTAGTCTGTTTTTTAGCCAGTCTGTTGTTAGCTAGTCTGTGTTAGCTAGTCTGTTGTTAGCTAGTCTGTTGTTAGCTAGTCTGTTGTTAGCTAGTCTGTTGTTAGCTAGTCTGTTTTTTAGCCAGTCTGTTGTTAGCTAGTCTGTTGTTAGCCAGTCTGTTGTTAGCTAGTCTGTTGTTAGCTAGTCTGTTGTTAGCCAGTCTGTTGTTAGCCAGTCTGTTGTTAGCTAGTCTGTTGTTAGCTAGTCTGTTGTTAGCTAGTCTGTTTTTTTAGCTAGTCTGTTGTTAGCTAGTCTGTTGTTAGCTAGTCTGTTGTTAGCTAGTCTGTTTTTTAGCCAGTCTGTTGTTAGCTAGTCTGTTGTTAGCTAGTCTGTTGTTAGCCAGTCTGTTTTTAGCTAGTCTGTTGTTAGCTAGTCTGTTGTTAGCTAGTCTGTTGTTAGCCAGTCTGTTGTTAGCTAGTCTGTTGTTAGCTAGTCGTTTTTAGCTAGTCTGTTGTTAGCTAGTCTGTTGTTAGCTAGTCTGTTGTTAGCTAGTCTGTTGTTAGCTAGTCTGTTGTTAGTAGAAGCTAGTCTGTTGTTAGCTAGTCTGTTGTTAGTAGAGGCTAGTCTGTTGTTAGCTAGTCTGTTATTACCTACAGTAAAGATAAGCTAGTCTATTATTACTACCGTTAGTAGAGGCTAGTCTGTTGTTAGCTAGTCTATTGTTAGCTAGTCTGTTGTTAGCTAGTCTGTTGTTAGCTAGTCTGTTGTTAGCTAGTCTGTTGTTAGCCATGTTGAGAAGCTAGTTTGTAGTTTAATTTGCACTGTTAGCAGGGGCGACTGGCCATCGAGACGTTCAGCACGAATCCCGATACCGAAGTGGGCCGATCTCACGATGTGGGCCGGTCGGATAAGTCACTAGGCACCCCCCCCCCCCCCCACCCCTTGACAATTTACAAGTTGTACCGAAGTGGGCCGGTCGAGATGCCCGGGCTGATTTGTAGTCCCAGTCCGCCCCTGACTGTTAGTATTAGTATGTTTACTGTATATTTTGTAACTCCGGCACAGAGTTAACCCAGTCTCACAACATTTCGTGTTATAGTCACGAAATTAATCTACTGATTCGTGTTCACGATTTCCCCATTTTTTTGTGTCACAGAACGATTTTTAAAGGAATGTAAATAATAACAAATTAGAAGGAAAAAAAGATTTTAAAAAATACAGATTTCAGTATTCTGAGGCTCTGAGCCACATTTCTTTTCCTCAAAAAAAGTCAGACATTATACAATTTAAAATAAAAACAACAATCGTGGCTTGATATTGAGTAAGAAGATGTTTTTATGAACCCCACAGCTTCCGGTCTTCCACGACCCGACCGGACAAAAAGATGTGGTGCAGGCACGAAACACACGACCAATAGAAATACATTGCTTTTAAAATCGTGACACGAAAAAAAGGGGAAAATTGTGACGGTGACACGAATCAATAGATACAATTTATTTCGTGCCTATTATACACGAACATGCCGTGAGACTGGGTTGCAAGAGTTTAAATAAAGTCTTTGGTTAGCCCATGTGAGGAGAAGCTAGTGTGATAATAATGAGGTCACAGTAAGTTAATAATTGACTTTATTTTGTGACTTTATTCACCTTTTCTCTGCTGTCTTCATCATCGCCTGCATCCTCTCTTCGATGGTGGATTTAATGAGGAATCTGTGGACAAACGTTGGCCTGATGGACAGAAAACAACAAATCACACAACATGGAAGTCACGTCAATAAGTGTCATATTTAAAGTACTAATGCACCCACAGCAGACAACAGCAGAACATAGCTAGTCTTTCTAGTATAACTAATAACGATTTTATATCAAATAATAGTGATTTTACACCAGTTTTATGATAAACAAACCGAAGAACTGGTGTCTGATTTGACAGAAAAATTGCACATAAAACCTCCCTCCTATCGACTCCAAGCCAGCATGCTCACCAGATGAGGCTCTATCACAAAGGTTTATAGCGCAATATGCACAACATAATTAGGGATGTCCCGATCACCTTTTTTTGCTCCCGATCCGATTCCGATCATTTGATTTTGACAATCTGCCGATACTGATTTTTTCCCGATCCGATCTTTATGCAATGCATTAAGAGAAAAAAAAGGTAACAGATAACGGCTGGTCATCCAACGCGATGAGTTCAGCTATCTTGGCTGTTATTGTTTGGCCTTTTCTCTGTTCTGGGCAGTTTCTCTTTCCTTTTGAAAGTCTCTGAAAGTGTCGGTTGTTTTCAGTGCCGTTACCCGAGTGGCCGCTGTGTACTCGTCGTGTTGTTGTTGGTGTTTGTTTCTCAGGTGGCGTATTATGATTGGTCGTGTTGAACGTAGCTCTGTTCTTTCCACCACGCGGAACCTCTGCCTTGCAAACATTGCATCTGGCTGTTACACTGCCTTCGCTTTCAATTTCATAAATACTTCCAAACTCCTGACATTTTTCTCCGTCCCGACTCCCGAGTCACCAGCTGAACGTAGCCTCTCGTTAGCTTACTGCTGCTATTAGACACTGCGCCCACTCTGTTGCCAGCTTTCAGAGAAATAAGCAACCAGGTCTGAAAACAAGCCCAAAAGAAGCAACACATGCATGATGATGTGTAATTTTAAACCAAAACTAAGTCCTCAGGATGACTTTAAGACGTGAACATGGTCATTTTTGTTTTGTAACATTAAATTAAAAAAAAATATTTTATAAAAAAAAAAAAAAAATCCCGATCCCCGATTTTTCTCTCCCGATCCCCGATTTTTTTGAAAATCACGTGATCGGATCGGGACATCTCTAAACATACTATCAAACACGACATACAATAGAAGGAAGGTTTGTATTACCCAAATCTAAATCAAAACATGGGACAGAAAACAGTCAGAGCCGTGATCAGCTGGAACTCTGCACCGGTTCACATCATTCAGGAAAATTCTCAAGTACATTTCAAAAGGTTGCTAAAAAATTATTTAAGTATTACAAAGTAAATTTGAACTGTGCCTGTGTATGCATATATTATTATGTACACTTATTTGTATTTACTTTTGTTTGGCCTTAGGATGGCGATAATTCGATGACCGTTTTAGTTTCACTTCATTTCACTGTAAATAGCATGAAATTATGAGCTGTTTTTGATTTGTTTGAATTTTGTTGTATGTATGTGTATGTATGTTTTGAGTGTGTGAGGACCCCAGGAAGAATAGCCAATGCTCATGCTAGTGCTAATGGGGATCCTAATAAAGACAAATAAGCTTCCTGAAGAGCTCCTGTGTTGTATATGTTCTGCACTCACTTGGTCTGCCCGATGCGGTGGCACCCTCCCGATGGCCTGCAGCTCGTGGGCCGGGTTGAGGATCGGCTCCACCAGCAGAACGTGGGTCGCCTCGATGATGTTCAGACCGTTAGAGCCGGTGTGCAGAGGCAGCAGCAGGATGTTGATCTGCTCCTCGTATTTAAAGGAGCACAGATTCTCCTGCAGAATGACAGGCAACGCACACGTTACCAACAGTGAAGGGATTTCAGGCATGTGCAGAATTAGTTTTAGTATTCTTTTTATTTCCTTGTCTTTTTTTGGTTGTTTGTTCTCTCTTTGTAGTCCTTTAGTGTCTCTTTGTAGTCCTTTAGTGTCTCTTTGTAGTCATTTAGTGTCTCTTTGTAGTCCTTTAGTGTCTCTTCGTAGTCCTTTAGTGTCTCTTTGAAGTCCTTTTGTGTCTCTTTGAAGTCCTTTTGTGTCTCTTTGAAGTCATTTAGTGTCTCTTTGT
>JAMFTG010001785.1:50000-57134 GCA_023974075.1 Chaenocephalus aceratus
GATCTCCAGGTTGTGGATTAGGAGTGTTTGTGATCTCCTTCTCCAGGTTGTGGATTAGGAGTGTTAGTGATCTCCAGGTTGTGGATTAGGAGTGTTAGTGATCTCCAGGTTATGGATTAGGAGTGTTTGTGATCTCCTTCTCCAGGTTATGGATTAGGAGTGTTAGTGATCTCCTTCTCCAGGTTGTGGATTAGGAGTGTTTGTGATCTCCTTCTCCAGGTTGTGGATTAGGAGTGTTAGTGATCTCCTTCTCCAGGTTATGGATTAGGAGTGTTAGTGATCTCCTTCTCCAGGTTGTGGATTAGGAGTGTTTGTGATCTCCTTCTCCAGGTTGTGGATTAGGAGTGTTAGTGATCTCCAGGTTGTGGATTAGGAGTGTTTGTGATCTCCTTCTCCAGGTTGTGGATTAGGAGTGTTAGTGATCTCCAGGTTGTGGATTAGGAGTGTTAGTGATCTCCAGGTTATGGATTAGGAGTGTTTGTGATCTCCTTCTCCAGGTTATGGATTAGGAGTGTTAGTGATCTCCTTCTCCAGGTTGTGGATTAGGAGTGTTTGTGATCTCCTTCTCCAGGTTGTGGATTAGGAGTGTTAGTGATCTCCTTCTCCAGGTTATGGATTAGGAGTGTTAGTGATCTCCTTCTCCAGGTTGTGGATTAGGAGTGTTTGTGATCTCCTTCTCCAGGTTGTGGATTAGGAGTGTTAGTGATCTCCAGGTTGTGGATTAGGAGTGTTTGTGATCTCCTTCTCCAGGTTGTGGATTAGGAGTGTTAGTGATCTCCAGGTTGTGGATTAGGAGTGTTAGTGATCTCCTTCTCCAGGTTGTGGATTAGGAGTGTTTGTGATCTCCTTCTCCAGGTTATAGATTAGGAGTGTTTGTGATCTCCTTCTCCAGGTTATGGATTAGGAGTGTTTGTGATCTCCTTCTCCAGGTTATGGATTAGGAGTGTTTGTGATCTCCTTCTCCAGGTTGTGGATTAGGAGTGTTAGTGATCTCCTTCTCCAGGTTGTGGATTAGGAGTGTTTGTGATCACCAGGTTGTGGATTAGGAGTGTTTGTGATCTCCTTCTCCAGGTTGTGGATTAGGAGTGTTTGTGATCTCCAGGTTGTGGATTAGGAGTGTTTGTGATCTCCAGGTTATAGATTAGGAGTGTTTGTGATCTCCTTCTCCAGGTTATGGATTAGGAGTGTTTGTGATCTCCTTCTCCAGGTTGTGGATTAGGAGTGTTAGTGATCTCCTTCTCCAGGTTGTGGATTAGGAGTGTTTGTGATCTCCAGGTTGTGGATTAGGAGTGTTTGTGATCTCCAGGTTATAGATTAGGAGTGTTTGTGATCTCCTTCTCCAGGTTGTGGATTAGGAGTGTTTGTGATCTCCAGGTTGTGGATTAGGAGTGTTTGTGATCTCCTTCTCCAGGTTGTGGATTAGGAGTGTTAGTGATCACCTTCTCCAGGTTATGGATTAGGAGTGTTTGTGATCACCTTCTCCAGGTTATGGATTAGGAGTGTTTGTGATCTCCTTCTCCAGGTTATGGATTAGGAGTGTTTGTGATCTCCAGGTTATGGATTAGGAGTGTTAGTGATCTCCTTCTCCAGGTTATGGATTAGGAGTGTTAGTGATCTCCTTCTCCAGGTTATGGATTAGGAGTGTTTGTGATCTCCTTCTCCAGGTTGTGGATTAGGAGTGTTTGTGATCACCTTCTCCAGGTTGTGGATTAGGAGTGTTAGTGATCTCCTTCTCCAGGTTATGGATTAGGAGTGTTTGTGATCTCCTTCTCCAGGTTGTGGATTAGGAGTGTTAGTGATCACCTTCTCCAGGTTGTGGATTAGGAGTGTTTGTGATCACCTTCTCCAGGTTGTGGATTAGGAGTGTTTGTGATCTCCTTCTCCAGGTTGTGGATTAGGAGTGTTTGTGATCTCCTTCTCCAGGTTATGGATTAGGAGTGTTTGTGATCTCCTTCTCCAGGTTGTGGATTAGGAGTGTTTGTGATCACCTTCTCCAGGTTGTTGAGGTAGAGCACCTGGCCCAGCTTCTTCTGCAGCTGAGACTTAGCGAGCGCCTGGTCGTTCAGAAGCTTCTGCTGGTTCTGATCCACCTGAGGGGCACAGACACTTCAGGTAAAATAATGCATCTCTGAAGATATTCAGATAACAAGGCGTCTAAAACCGGGTCTGGGGGGGGGGGGGGGGGCTTTACGATCAATTGAATTGATTAACTAAGACCGAAACAGACTTAAGCTTATTTTAGTGGCAAAATGTTCAAAAAAGTAAAGTTTGATTTGACGAGTCAGCTTGTTTATTACATTAATTAAATAAAAAAAGTATAAAATAGTGAAGTTTTCTCTGACTTTTTAAATAATATTAGGACATATATAAAATAATATTTTCTTGTGAATATTACATTTTGCAATATATATATTTTTTCGTACTTTTTTTCTTTAAATTTACTCAACTAATTATTATTTAGGAGAAAATCCATGTTTTTTTATCCTAAATAAACGACTAACAGTTTTTTTGTAACCTACAATAATTATTTACAGGTTTAGGTTAGTGACACAGCTTTGAAACCATATAAATGAACATTAATAGTAATAATAACATGTCCTGCACCTCGTGGGGCTCGATGATGTGCAGCAGTTTGGGTTTGGGTTCATCAGGAAGTCGAACTCGAAGTCTTTCCGTCGCCATGCCGAGTTCATCGATGGCCGACACGTGATTCCTGAGGACCATCCAGTACTCGTGCAACACCTGAGAGACACACACGGGCAGGGAGGCGGGAAGTCAGTCAGAGTTGGGGGTGCGGGGGGGGCTAGTAGCGTCTAGCAGCGGCGAAACTGTGGCGCACAGGAGGGGGGGGGAGGTGCTAGTGGAGCCTCGCAGCGGCGAAACTGTGGCGCGCTTACACTGTAGGTGCGCCGCGTTTGGGAGTGCGGGTGCTAGTGGACCCTGCAGATGGGGGTGCTGTAGCCCCCTCAGCACCCCCATGCACACAGGTAACTTTATTGATAATAAACACTCGTAAATATATATATTTATTATATTATTGATCCCTGAGGACCATCCAGTACTCGTGCAACACCTGAGAGACACACACAGGTAACTTTAATCAATACTTTAAAAAAAGCGTAATATTTACGATGCAGGGGGGATTTTTCGTAAACAATCTTTCAATGTTTCAGAGATATTTATGGTTTTCCAAACACACTTTCTAGCTTCAGAATTATTCTAAAATGGAGTTAGTTTTAATGCAGAGTGGGAGACGTGCAGCAGCTTTTTCTTGCAGGTTTCTTATTAAATTAATATAAAATAATAACCTCAGCCCCCTCACCTTGTACTCCTTCTTCCGGGTATCTTTATTAAAATAATAACCTCAGCCCCCTCACCTTGTACTCCTTCTTCCAGCACTCGAGCAGCTCCATGAAGGTGGTTCCTTCCTCCAGCAGATCGTTATCGAGGCGCTTCAGTTTGGCGAAGGCGAGGATTGCCTTCAGGCTTTTCTCCGTCTCGCTGGCGGCCCACAATCCTCTGCTGGTGGTGGGCAGCCGGTCGTCCATCAGACCCCCTCTTGGTCCTCAATCATCTCCTCGAAGATCGCCGTCTGACCCTTCACCCTGAGGGGGGCGAGCGGGAAATCATCGTTAAATCACGGGTAGTTTTCATGCTATTAAATGAATATGTATAACCCTAAGGCCAAGGACTGTGTTGGTACATGCATACAAGAAATATAAAACTATTGTTAAACTGTTAAAAATATATATTTAAATGTGTAAAATAAGGCTAAATGTTTAACGAGAAATATAAATAATATACAAATCAAACAAAAACATTTCGGAATATTTGAAAAAGATTAAGAAATACATTTTTTAAAGTCAATAAAATGAGAAATAATCAAAAAAGCAAGAAAAAATATCGAATTATAATAAAATCGTTTCTAAGAATATCATAAATCCAAAGAAATCTAAATAAATAATTTAAAAGACATACATTTAGAAAAAAAATGTTGGAATATTTTAAAACCATTTAAAAAAAAATTTGAACAAGAAAAATACATTTACGAAAAAGCAAGAACAAATAAAGAATTATAAGAAACTGTTTAATTAACCCTTCGATGCCCTTAGAGTGGCTGGACCCCGCCCTCCTCCACAAGTGGGTCAGAAAGACCCGTATTCGAATAATATATCATTTTGGTTTAGAAAAATCACTTGTATAATATTTTGTATAATATTTTGTTTCACACTAGAAATATTTTACATTTAATTTTTCACTATTTATAATTTTACACATTTTTCTTACATTTTGAACATATCGATGCAAAGATCTCCGCTACTCTGAGACCCTCACAGTATTCCAGTCCCTTTTCAAAACTCTTCTCATCTGTCTACTCATAGCCCCCCCCCCCCATCAATCCATGCCGGTTGATCAGGTGTGATAGTCCTACACCCCCCACCTAACCTTCCCTTATATTGTAAAGCGATGTTGAGTCCTTGAGAAGCCCTGTACACAAATAATGTATTATTATTATTGTGAGGGAATAATTCTCCTTTACTGCTAAGATATTTAACCTCAATTGCCTGTTGACGTTTACGACCAACCCCTGGCTCTGTTATCTCTCTTAAGGAATGGGAGGCTCCAGCTATCTCGATAAACCAGTTCAACTCTCGGTCACGAAATGGTTTACGGCTGTGGGAACGCTGGCTTTCTAAGCTCCACAGATTGTGTACGCCTCCCCCAATATGCTCATTAACTCTCCGTAAACTAGGTCTATCGAGAGATAGGCTGGTCAGAATTGACACGGCAGCCCACCCGTGCAGTCTGAACCTTTTGCTGCTGTGACGTGTGATGTGAATTCTCCGGTCGTATCCATGCAATAAACTACCAGTGTTTGACATCAGAGCTCCAGCTCTCCTCGTGTCTCTCTGAGTCCTGACTCTCCGTTGCTGCAGAAGTTTCCCTTACAGATATTATTATACTGACAGGTTTCAGATCTTGCTGTGTAAAATAATCTCCCTGAGAGGTGTCACTTGTGATGTCGTCTGTGTGGTCCACAGTGAATGTAGTCCTGACAGCAACAGGTGATAAGAATCAAAGGTTCCCATAGGAAATGCAATGCGAGTCCTTTTGACCCACTTCTGGAAGCTTGGGGGAAGAAATACAAAAACTACAATTTCTTAAAATGTATTAAATTTGAATGGCATGATATCCAAAACGTGTTTTTTGAGGAATAGCTGGAATATGAAATGATAAAAGAATGTCATTACAAAGATACTCTAAGACAGGGGTGTCAAACTCAATTTCATCACGGGCCACATCAGCATTATGGTTGCACTCAAAGGGCCGGTTGTAACTTGAAGACTATATAAAAATACATATATAAATATTTTATATATTTAAAATAATGTATTATATTACTTTATTGCCTCTGCATTGGATTATTATTGGATAGGGTAAAAGCTTCATAGATAACTACGTCTGAAAGAAGAAGTCTAGAGCAAATAAGTGCAAGCCTCTTCAGTGAGAATGTCACAAAATTATTTTAAAAGAAAAGACAAATTCTGAAAAAAAGTTACAGTTAAAGAAAAAAAAAAAATGTAATGTAAGATGCATTGTGGGACATGTAGTTTATGGACATGGTGCATCTGTAAATCGGCCTGTAACCGTATAATAAACATATTAAATTCTTTCAGAGCTCTTGCGGGCCACATGAAATGAAGTCGCGGGCCGGATTTGGCCCCCGGGCCTTGAGTTTGACACCCCTGCTCTAAGAAAATCTAAGGGTTCAGAGAATATTCTAAATTCAATAAATAAGAATAAATGTTTAAAAAGTCAATAAAATGCGGGGTATTGGGGTATGTCCGTTTGATATCTGTGCGAAAACTAATAAAAAGATTTATAAAAAAAAAAAAAGTCAATAAAATGAGAAACAAGAAATATACATTTTCGAAAAAAGCAAGAACAAATAAATTAATAATAAAAACAAAAGTAAGAATTAGAATAAATGTTTAACAAGAGATATATATATACAAAAACAAACAAACATCTCTACTTACGTGTGTGAAAACAGCTTGGACTCGTAGTCAGTGAAGAGCACATCGGCCTTGCAGAAAACACAACTGATACAGAGAGAAGGAGGGATCAGTCACGAGACCCCCTGGAGGGCCGAGGAGATTATATATCAGATGCTCTTAACCTGCAATTCAGTACATCGGTTTCTCCCTTTCTCTCGCGTTATCGCGTTATTTCTTGACACAACCGTAGTGTTTACGTTGAGTTTACCAACCCAATGTCCCGCTGGAAGAACCGAGTCATTATGTCTTTCAGATTATAAAAGGGTACATTACGTGTTTAGAGGAAGTCTCTGAGGTCTCAGGTGGCAGACGGTGACCTCCTCGATGACCTCTCTCGACGCCGGGCCCTCCAGCTCCTTCACGGCGTCCTGAACCGTCTTCTGGCTCTTCATCAGGTCCTGGATCTGAGAGGTGAGGAGGAGCTGGAGACCCACAGCGTCCCTGAACCTGCAGGGGGACGGGGTCAGGGTTACGGCCAGGTACGCGGACACTGCTGTGGTGTGTGGCGGTGCGCGGTGCGGCGAGCCAAACACCGAGTACTTATATATGATTGATCAGTGTACTTGTCTGCCATGCTGAGTTTGCTGGCCTGCTGCTTGTAGCTCGACGTCAGATCGTTCTTGATACGAGAAACCAGCTCGTCGTCGGTGGAGCATCGAACCGCCCGCTGCACCACCTCCAGCCACCAGGGGGAGCTCTGCTTCACCTGGACACAGGTAACGGGAGAGGAGAACAGACGGCTTTAAGAACAGCTATTACTAATGATGAGATAAAGAGAGATGTGTTCCCGTCTCGCATTTCATATCTAAAATAATTGGTAAAATATGTTTTTTATTTTTTTTATTCTTTATCAAAAACATTTAATGTATTAATTTTATTTATTTGTTCATTGATTTAATTATTATTATTTTAATTGCGCGTAAATTCTGTGTTTTTATTTGGTTTCTCACAGCATCTCTGTGTATTCACTCTCTGTCCTACACGCTTGTTGGAGCTCCTAACAAGGGGGGTGCTGAGGGGGGTGCTGAGGGGGGTGCAGAGGGGTGCTGAGGGGGGTGCAGAGGGGTGCTGAGGG
>JAMFTG010001786.1:0-41099 GCA_023974075.1 Chaenocephalus aceratus
TATAAAAGCATCTTCCCAATACACACAAACCCACTGTGAGACTGACCGTTGAGCGGCCCAGACCAAGCAAGGAGGCAGAGGCCAGAACGTCCAAAAATATAACCCGACGTGGGCATTTATTAAAATCATGTGCACAAAGTTCACAGCCTCAATCCTGCTGTTCTCCTCGCACACATCCTGCAGCCACAAGGATCTCACACACACACACACACCCAGTTACAAGGAAAACAGCACCTAAATACACACTAACAAGACACAGGTGAGGGGGGAGGAGACAACACAGGACACCAGGTGCACACAATCATCAGCCACAGACATCAACATATTATTTGCACCCTGATTACTCTCAACCGCTGTCATCCTTACACCGGCATAACTACTCTCGGCGCTCTCGCAAACTTCCCTATCTTTCAGGCGGAGCCGAGGACCCGACCAGCACCTGCCAGACGACATTCCAATAAATACGGTTTAATCAGTTAAAAAAATACTACCTCAATAATTAGTATAAATGATGTGCAAATATGTAATGTCAACTGTACTGTGCAATCACGCTAATAAGTGCAATATTACCCGCCCGAAGCCGTCAGTCCATAGTGACGAAGTTACCTTCCACACACACCTGTCCCAGCAGCTCTTTCATTAAATTCCACCCACACATACTGTTATACTGCTCCATAGGGATGTCCCGATCACCTTTTTTGCTCCCGATCCGATCCCGATCATTTGATTTTGACAATCTGCCGATACCGATTTTTCCCGATCCGATCTTTATGCAATGCATTAAGAGAAAAAAAAGGTAACAGATAACGGCTGGTCATCAATGCGATGAATTCAGCTATCTTGGCTGTTATTGTGTTGGCACTGTTCTGGGGCAGTTTCTCTTTCCTGTGTCGGTTGTTTCAGTGCCGTTACCTGAGTGGCCGCTGTGTACTCGTCGTGTTGTTGTTGGTGTTTGTTTCTCAGGTAGCGTATTAGATTGGTCGTGTTGAACGTAGCTCTGTTCTTTCCAACCACGTGGAACCTCTACCTTGCAAACATTGCATCTGGCTGTTACACTGCCTTCGCTTTCAATTTTATAATACTTCCAAACTCCTGACATTTTCTCTGTCCCGACTCCCGAGTCACCAGCTGAATGTAGCCTCTCGTTAGCTTACTGCTACTATTAGACACTGCGCCCACTCTGTTGCCAGATTTGAGAGAAATAAGCAACCAGGTCTATGAAAACAAGCCCAAAGAAAGCAACACATACATGATGTTGTGTAATTTTAAACCAAAACTAAGTCCTCAGGATGACTTTAAGACGTGAACATGGTCATTTTTGTTTTGTAATATTAAATTAAAAAAAAAAAATTATATAAAAAAAAAAAAAAAAAAAAAAATCCCGATCCCCGATTTTTTTTCTCCCGATCCCCGATTTTTTGAAAATCACGTGATCATCTCTACTGCTCCATGTATTAATCAGTGGTGTTCAGTGCATCCCAGAAGTTATCATGTATGTTTGTTTAGTAAATCATATCCTACATTTCCCAGAATGCCTGTTCACATTCCCCAGAGACAAAGTCTATTACTCTGTGATTGAGTTGAGAAATTAAGATATGTTTCCTGTGTGTGTCCAGTTATTTAACGTTTAGCACAGGGGGGTCCAAACTACTGGATGGCCCTCAGCAAATTCTCCATATAATGCAATATGGCACACATGAACTTGTGCTTGTGTTGTACATATTAATATATTACACTAGGGCTGTGCAATTAATCGTATTTTAATCGCGATTACGATTATGGTTTGCGACGATTATGAAAACAGCATAATTGACAAAATACGATTATTTAGCTGGGTGCGCTTTCGCCCCTCCCTAAAAGCCCCACTCGGCCACGAGGGGGTGACATGTGTTGTGAGTGTTCAGCCCGAGCGAAGATGTCAGAACAAGAGCAGGCAACTCGTTAAAAAGAAGGGTAAAACTATTTGCAAGTACTTTGCCATTACATTTCACATCGCTAAAGATATGTGCCCAGTTAGCACTGTTAGCAACCAGGGCTTCAAGCAACTTGTCAACACGTTGGACAAGCGTTACGCGATGCCGTCTCGGTATTATTTCAGCAGGTCTGCGCTGCCTGCACTATATGACAAATGCCGTGGGGAAGTTGAGAGAGATGTGGCTTCAGCTGACTACTTTGCCACCAAAACGGACCTATGGCCGAGGCTAGACCACAGGTCCGTTGTGGTAGCAAAGTAGTAGTCTAGCCCAGGGGTGCCCAACCAGTCGATCGCGAGATGTGTCTAAAAATAATAATCTTCCTGTGCCAGAATAATGCACTTGAACGCATCAAAGCTTTGTGATTGGCCGGCGTCACCCCCATGTGTCGGGGCGTGGCTGAGGGTCTTCAGTACAGGTGGCAATATCGTCACCTGCCTGCGCTCAATCTCTGAAACCAGACCATGTAAAAGGCTGGTGTTTCTAGCAAACAATCTTTAAGAGATGACATGAGCAGCCCTACCAGCATTTGCCATGGTGGCCTAAACATTTTTATTTGGTCTTAAATTGTAGTTAAACATTTATTTCCTGTTACTTCTGGACCATGACGGTTGGCCAGCCTTCAACGTTTTAACTGAGTGGAATATGTTTGAATATGTTTTACCAAAAGTTGGCTATATGTTAAGGAGTTTTCAGTAGGTTGTGACAGTGCACTGCATCATATTTGATTTAATTTATTTTGGTCTAATTTATTTTTATTTATCATATTAATAATATATGTTTAGTATGGTTTTGGAAGTGCGCTCTAACATATTTGTTGATCTTGTTTATTGGTAAAATATTATTTGTTTTTAAGTTCACTAAATGATCCAAATAATCGTGATATCAATTATTGACCCAAATAATCGTGATTATGATTTTTGCCATAATCACACAGCCCTATATTACACAGTATTCATGTGTTAATAAGTGTAGTTTTTCCCCAAAAAGCCAGATATTATTTGTATCATCAGACTGATATCCTAGAAAAGTCCAGCGAGCTGTTCTTTCAACAATTAGTCAGGACAACTGAAACTTTGTTCCATTTGTTATTTGATATAAAGTTGGATGCTGTCTTGAAAGAAGTGGCTTTGATCCAGCCCAGGTGCCTCTGCTGCTGCATATCTCCCTCTCTTTATTAAGCTAGGAGAAGCTTCATTCCATGATCAATAAACGAAGTGATTGTACTGTTTCCACAAACTTAAAAAACAGCCAGGTTTATTGATTGGGTAAAAGTCCAATGTCCCATGATAGAAGGGAAATGTGTGGTGGCAGTGGATCCCAGGATGCATTTACAGCAAAACAACAGCATTTACTTATTAAAGGTTTCTTATTTGACAACCAGTCCTGCGCTTTGGCTCCCTTTCACATGGTTTGTTTGTGGATCAGTGAACAGGTGCAGCTCGGTGCAGAAGGAGCACAGCGTGTTGCCAGGTTGCTAAACTTCCCCCTGTCCCAGCTGTGAGGAAACATCAGAGGAGACAAAGCTCCACAGACTCATCCAGTCACATACAGGCCGGGCACATCGGGACCATATGCAGACAGAGATAACGACTTGAAGGGAGCAATGTCTGGACCATGGGCACCTTAGTGATAGTAGTGATGCATCGTAACGATGCAAGCTGCTATGCTAATTACTCATCACATCACCTACACACACAGTTGGGAATTATTCATTTTCATATTCAGGTCATTATATCACAATCTCTGGACTGAAATATATTTTAGAAAAGAGTATATACTTGGTTTTTAGTGAAACTGGATGACTCTTAATGCTATACATGTTTCGATCTTTTGCAAGTGACCTTATTGAGCTAAAGTCCAACGATCATGGTGCATTTTTAACCTCTGTTTCAAGGGGGGAATTAAATGCAACATCGATATTTCTATTTTATTTGACTGCTTTTATATCAAGTTTGAGTTTACATTTCTTAAGCAAAAAAAGTATATATTTGGGTACTTAGTTAACACAAAGCAAACACAAAGATGTACAAAAAATGTAAATCGTTCACAGGATTAGACATGAATTGTGTCTGGTGGTATTTAAAAAATAATCAAGAGCGAAAACTAGATAAACAAAAAATACAAGAACGTCTTCACAGCTACTGAACTTTCACTTACTCCGTTATAATGCTATATCAAACATATCCGCAATGGCAAACCTGTTCGGGGGGCTGCTGTGTTTCTCCCACAGTTTGAAACCTACTGAATAAAACAAAGAAATATCAGTTCAGGTCAAGGCAAAGGCGGCGCACGCACGCACGCACCCACGCACCCACGCACCCACACACCCACACACCACACAACACACACACACACACACACACACACCACACACACACACACACACAACACCACACCACAAACACACACACACACCACACACACACACACACACACACACACACACACACACATTGCGGCGGACTCCTGTTCGTCAGCGGCTGCTTGCTTCCCCTTATGTTTCTGGACAGCTCCTAATGGCGGTGGGAGACCTTGTGTAATTAGGGAGCGTACGCTGCCATGACGCCTGTCTTTCAGAAGCCAATTTCCCCCTGATGTTTTCCTTCACCACCACAAACCCACAACCCCCTGCCCACACACGATCACTCCTCACCTCTTTTCCTCCTCAATGCCCCCTGAATGGCTGCCGTCTGCTCTCCCTGGCGCAGTGCCCCCGGTGGCGGCACGTTGTGTTGTATCCCTGTGTACCGGTACCTGGGGGAGGTAATTATCGAGATAAGCAGCATGAGAGAGGAGGGCCTGGTGTGTCTAAGTGTGTGTGTGTGTGTGTGCGCGTGCGTGCGTGCGTGCGTGCGTGCGCTGCGTGCGTGCGTGCGTGCGTGCGTGCGTGCGTGCGTGGAAGGGAGGTATCGTGGCCGTGTGGTACACCTGGATGCCCAAATTTAGTCATGGCTCATCAGGGGCTTCCCACACTAAGCAGGAGGAGATTTGTGTTCATATTTATTTTTTCAAGTCATTTCAGCCGCTTTCTGACCGTTTTTACAGGATTTGTTTTGTCCTTTGTTCATTATCTGCACCTCTTGCCATACACACTGAAAAAACGAAAGTGTTGACATGAATTAAATGTATTTAGTCAACAGATGTAACTGTATCAAGCAATAATTATACGTTTAAATACAAAAAGTAGGTTCCACTTTATACTATTGCTTTCAACTCGTCTTATACAGCTATGTGAAATGTGTTGACATAACACATTCAATTAGAGTCACGGTCCCTCATTACCTCATTTTCTCCTGATTTGAGCCATTAAACGAGCTGTTTCACACCTCCGTCCACTGGGCATTGAGGTTTCAACACTCGACTCACCAGCCAGCCTTAATGAATCCCAAACCTCCACAATGCTCCAAATGAGGCAGGCGACGAGGTTGCATTAGTTGGAAATATCTTTAATAATTCCCCCCTTGTGATTGGTATCAAGTGGCTGCACCGAGATTAGGTAGTGCCTGAGCCGAGGAGAGACTGCTAATGGCAGAGAGAATAAGAGAGTAGCAATTATTCCCATCTTATAGGTGCTCGCCGTCAGGGCTGTTGGTGTGTGATGCTTCACGAGCGAGGCAGGAAGACATGAGGAGGAATGAGAGGAATTACATTTCCGGGGCCAACATATGAAGCAAACAGAGATATTTTAATTGATATTCTATCCTATGTATTTCCGTTATAAGTTATGTTTACATCTCTGCTGCTGTGGTATATTGGTCTTTTAGAGAACATCCAGACTGTTTCTATTGTGTATTCTCTGAGATATATGTATTTTCTAATGTAGATATGTATTGAAAAGTGCTGTTTATTGTTATTTTATTATGTTAATTACACCTTTTAAATATCTTAATACCTGAACACACTGCTGCTGTAACACAATCATTTCTCTTTTTAGGATGAATAAAGTATATATCTATACCTGAGGAACAGGGCAAAGCATTAATAATGAGCACATCAGGACACTAAAGGCTCGTCTTAATACGTTATCATTCGTCTCCAGATTGAATAAATATACGTGATAAGTCTTTAAAAAAACCTCTAAGGTCATTGGTGTGATTAATTCCCCTCCACAGGGGCTGATGATGTGGTGATAATGGAGCAGGTTTGTGTTCGGCGGTCAGCGGCCGGTGGTCCTGAAGGAGAGAGATATAACCTTTGTCTCAGGGACGGCAGATATACGAGCCAAGGATTATACACCGAGGTCCTCGCTGGGAGACGGAGAGAAGGGGGGGGGGGGGGGGAGAAAGACTGTGACCGTAGAATAATTTCAGCCTCTCTCCCTCCCCGAGACCACACGCTGTCTGAGCCAAACACCTCCTCCTCCTCCTCCTCCATCTCTCTCCCGCCATTCCCTTAACTGCCTGCTGATGCCGGATGTCTCTCCTCCTCAACGTAGTGGGGGGGCAGTGGGTGAGGTGGTGGAGGGGAGAGGGCAGAAACGAGAGTCAGGTTCCTGTGCTGCTGCTGCTGCTGCGGCTAAGTGCTGCAGCAAATCATCCCCGCATTAGGAATATGGGCAATTAGCACCGTGGCACATCCCTCCAGACACACACACACCTACACACACACACATACACACACACACACCTACACACACACAAACAAAGATGTGACCACACACACACACCAACAAAGATGTGACCACACACACACACACCACACAAACAAAGATGTGACTCTCTTCTTAGCATGCAGATGTAAAGGAAGCATCTATATGTATATTAATGTGAAAAGGTTGCGTGTACATTTGTGTTGTTTTTTAGATGATTTTTTTTCCGTCTCTAAATTATTCAATAACAAAAAACAATTTTTTTTATTTTGTATTTGTTCATTTAAGAGGGGAAAATGCTCCTTAATCAATATGAGCACTTGAGTCCATCACGTGCCAGATTTAGCCACAGACGCTCATTTTCATCTGCAGCCCCTGGCAGGTTGATGGCGGCATTAAAGAGAACATACGAGAGCACACGAACACATTTAAAACACACATGAGCACAATGACAACACCGTTCAGCGATAAAGGACACATTGTAGTTAAAAGAAAAGCAGGTAGAATCACCGAGAGCATGCACACCACGTCTGAGAAACCGCCCCTAAACAGTGCGTTCATCTGTATCAGGTGAGCGGGGGAGGAAATGCAGAGCGGGAGATGCCGTTCCACCTTAAGAAAGGTACCTTAAAAGATTATCTCGGTTATTTCACCGCCACTGAGCCGGCACTAATAGTCCAAGGCAGATATTGAAGAGCAGCGCAGGGCCGCAGAGATCTATTAGAAATTCCCATCTACGCGCCTCATACATATTGATTTCTGACACCAAGCAGCAATGAAAGGCCCAGGGGAATAATATATTTAGCAGGGTTTGCAGTGAGGAGGTCAGAGAGTGCATAAAGATTAGCTGCACAGAACCCTGACAGGACGGTGTGTGTGCGCCCAAATTGTAGACAGACAGGCACGTACTCCGACACACACACACACACACACATATTCACACTGTATACTCACACATTCAAAGAGGAAAGCTTTTGTGCATTTCCGTGATGCAGAGCAAACTGAGGCTCTGCTGTTTTAGGTTGTTACCCCCCGCTAGATGAAAATAACAACAAGAAAAAACACATGCTTAGATTTCAACCTCCACAGCGGGATGTATTGTGTGTTATACTTATAATGCAACCTTTCGTCTATTTGTGAGATAGAATCCACTGTTAATTGATTCAGCCGATACTCAGCGGTGTGTTTGTGATGATCGTATGCGTCTTATCAACATGAAGGGCTTCCAGTAGAGCTTGTTTACCAACGGTCAATGCATGCAGTTTTATTAGTTAATGCCAAAGCATACGTATAAAGGGGTAAAGGGGGTGGACACAAAAACAAAAACACCTGTACAGTGTAATGCCTGCAATATGAAGCTTTTTAAAAAGAAAACTATGATGTTTTAGGTGTTATATATTAAGTTTGGTTTTACTCAAACAATATCCAAGTGGTTTGCCAGTTTGCCACAATTTTATAGGGACAATGGCTGCATCTCACTTCGGTTAAATTAAATCCTTGCGTCCCTCACTTGCGTGGTTTCCCTGCGTTTAGTCCCTCCCACCAGGGAAGCATGGAGAGACGCAAGAGCCTCATCCCAATACCCCTCCTCGACTCCTCCTTTCCCTCACCCGCGTCCCTTCCACATAGGGATGTGTGTGTACAAAACGCTGCAAACTGATATGTGCTGGGTCCAGGCTCAAGGGCGTATGGCACTCTCAACTCTTTCCAGGACATGCCGGGCCCTGCCTGTAGCTTTGCCGATATCTGTGTTGATAGGTAATAGATTAAGAGCGGTGAATCATCTTAGATACAGGAAGCGCTCAAACGTTTGTGTGAGTTTATCTAATTTAGCAGTGATTCCATGTCAGCCACAGCTCGTCACAAAAAACCTGACTGATAGTATGTTTAACGAACTTAAACTAGCTTTATTAAATGTCAGGTCTTTGGCAGGAAAAACATTTTTAATCAATGATTTTATCACTGAGCACAATCTCGATTTTATGTTTTTAACAGAAACTTGGATTGAACAAAATAACAGTGCAGCTGTTCTTATCGAATCAACCCCTCCCAACTTTAGTTTTATGAGTCAGGAAAGAATGCATAAGAAAGGGGGTGGAGTTGCTATTCTGTTCAATGATTCCCTTCAATGCAAGAAGACATCGTATGGAAACTTTGATTATTTTGAATATGTGGCCCTTCAGCTGAAATGCTCCTCTCGAGCTCTGTTCCTAAATATCTATAGACCACCCAAATACTGTGCAAGCTTTTTTGATGATTTTACCGAACTGCTGTCTATAGTGTGTATTGACTTTGACCGTCTAGTCATTGTTGGTGATTTTAACATCCATGTTGACAACCCCCAGGACAGAGGGGCTAAAGAACTGTTTTGTGTTCTTGATAGCTATGGACTGACTCAGCATGTGACGGAGCCCACGCACAATAAGGGGCACACTCTGGACTTAATTATCTCAAGGGGTCTGAATATCTCTAAGGTTGTGGTGACTGATGTTGCACTGTCTGATCATTCCTGTGTTTTCTTTGAGGGCTCTATTTCTGTTCACACAAGTGTTCAAAAAGAGATAACCACAAAGCGATATTTAACTGAAAATACTAGGGAAATGTTTACTCAGAATTTTTCTTCCACACTTGCCCCTGCTAACATCTCAGTAAATGAGCTAGTAGATCATTTTAATTCAAAAATTAAAAATGTTATAGATGCCATTGCTCCAACTAAGGTAAAGGAAGTGACTGGGAAGAAAATATCTCCATGGAGAAAGGCCATGACCGTGAGAACAGAAAAAAGAGAATGTCGAAAAGCGGAACGCAGGTGGCGAAAAACAAATCTCCAGGTTCACTTTGAAATCTATAAAGAGAGACTTGGCCTTTATAATTTGGAATTGAAAAACGCACGACAATCGTTCTTCTCTGACATCATTACCAAAAACAACGCACGTGCCTTGTTTGCTACCGTCGACAGACTAACTAACCCCCCAGTGTCAGTAGCCTCTGAATTTCTATCCACCAGGGCGTGCAATGATTTTGCCTCCAAATTCAGAAAATCAGACAAGCAGTCTGTGCCTCTGCATCAGGTACAGCAAATGTGTTGTCTCTGTGTCCACTTAACATCAATTCAGACATCAAGACACAATTCCATCAGATTAATGATAAAAATCTAGAGGACATTATAATAATAATATAATAATAATAATAATAATAATAATCCTTATATTTTTATAGCGCTTTATCTATGACTCTCAAAGCGCTTTACAAATACTCATTACACATACAGATCATACATGTAATGGTCATCTACTGTGGACAATACCCACAGGAGCAAATTCGGGTGAAGTGTCTTGCCCAAGGACACAACGGCCTGACACAGTGGGGCGGGAGCGGGTTTCGAACTGGAGTTCCCCAACGCCCCCTTGATCTGATGATCAAACACACAGACCACTGCGCCACCCGTCCCTTATACAACTTCTGAAATCCTCCTCCTGCTGCCTTGATATTATTCCAACAGCATTTTTCAAAGATGTTTTGCCCTGCATGGCCTCAGATCTACTTCATATAGTAAACAAATCTCTTCACTCAGGTATTTTTCCACAGGCCCTGAAAACTGCAGTCATTAAACCGCTCTTAAAAAAGAATAATCTAGATGCTTCAGTAATGAACAATTACAGGCCCATATTAAACCTTCCATTTCTAGGTAAAATCATTGAAAAAGTTGTTTTTCAACAGTTGAGTAATTCCTTGCATTTAAATGACTGTTTTGATGTGTTCCTGTCAGGCTTTCGTCCAAACCACAGCACTGAGACTGCTCTTGTAAAGGTCTTTAATGACATCCACTTAAACACAGACAGTGGCAGAACTTCAGTGTTAGTATTATTAGATCTCAGTACTGCGTTTGACACACAGCATATTACTAGACCGACTGGAAAACTGGGTGGGACTTTCGGAAACAGTTCTAAATTGGTTTGAATCCTACTTAAAGGACAGAAACAACTTTGTTTCTATAGGTAAATACACATCTGAGTTGACAAATATGACATGTGGGGTACCTCAAGGTTCCATCTTGGGGCCTCTTCTCTTTAACGTCTACATGCTACCACTGGCTCAGATCATGAAAAACAACAAAATAAGTTACCATAGCTATGGGATGACACACAAATGTACGTAACAATTTCACCAGGAGACTATGCTCCAATTCAAACACTGAGTAAGTGCATTGAACAAATCAATGACTGGATGTGTCAGAACTTTCTCCAATTAAACAAAGATAAAACTGAGGTAATGGTTTTTGGAGCCAAGGCAGAAGGTATAAAAGTTAGCGCTGAGCTTCAGTCTGCAATGTTCAAAACAACAGATACAGCCAGAAATCTAGGTGTAGTCATGGATGCTGAGTTTCAACAGTCACATTAAAACAGTTACTAAATCAGCCTACTATCACCTAAAGAATATATCTAGGATTAAAAGACTAATGTCACAGCAGGATTTGGAAAAACTTGTCCATGCTTTTATCTTCAGTAGACTGGACTACTGCAATGGTGTCTTCACAGGTCTCACTAAAAAATCTATTAGAAAGCTGCAGCTGATTCAGAACGCCGCTGCTCGAGTCCTCACTAACACGAAGAAAGTGGATCACATCACTCCTGTTCTGAAGTCTTTCCACTGGCTTCCTGTGTGTCAAAGAATAGATTTCAAAATACTGCTGCTGGTTTATAAAGCACTGAATGGTTTAGGCCCAAAATAAATTTCTGACCTCCTGCTAAATTATGAACCATCCAGATCTCTCAGGTCTTCAGGGACTGGTCAGCTTTCTGTCCCCAGAGTCAGAACTAAACATGGTAAAGCAGCGTTCAGTTATTATGCTCCAAATATCTGGAACAAACTCCCAGAAACCTGCAGGTCCGCTGCAACTCTTGCTACTTTTAAATCCAGGCTGAAGACTTTTATTTTTGTCGCTGCTTTTAATTGAACTGTTCATATCTTAGACTACACTTGAACTTTTATCCATGTATTTTTTCTTTTAATATTTATTTTATTAGCTTTTCTTTTTAATGACTGATTTTAAATGCCATTTTCTTAATGTCTTTTGTTTTTTGTAAAGCACTTTGAATTGCCTTGTGTTGAAAAGTATATAAATAAACTTGCCTTGCCTTCCTGGCATCTTAGCTCCGCCTCCGTAAGATGCGAGCGAGAGACACGAGGAGGTGACGCAAGGACAGAGGAGTCCTCAGGTATTAATTGGGATGTCCTCGTTCACTCAAACGTCACTCTTAAACGACGTCTGTTAATGATGACATGTGCACAGCTGTATCCCCTCTCATCGGGCTTAACTGAATAACCCCTTAGAACCGGCCCATTTGTTTTTAAATATTTATTTAAATTAATGAATCTTTCTCTTGTTAGTCAAGGAATTCAATGTATGATGGTTGGTCCTGCTTTTGTGTTCCGTTTTGGTGTAAAATGTAGCCTACATTTAAATAAAAATATAATGATAGTAATGTGAAAGCCTTTACTCTGAAAATGTGTGTCCTGTAGATCCCCACATTCAACACAAACCCACATTCAGGACTGTGCATTTTAAATAATTTAACTCCTGAATATCTTAACACAAAACAATACATATAATTGTTATTTATCAAGATCTAGCCATTTATGAAATAGCTTTCTTAATAGCTATGTTTTAGTGACGTTCAAGATCATTAAACATGACTTAAATTGTTAGTATAACCTTAAGAAATGAATTGCCCATAATAATTCCCACGGAGCTGTGAGCACTTTTCCACTCATCTTCCAGTTGTCGGTTTTCCTCTGTTGAAATCAACCAGCTGTGAAGGTGGGGGCGGGGCTTTTATACACGAGTAGTGAAAACACTTCTGCGTAGTCTGCTCTCGTGTATCCTCCCTTTCGTCTCCTCCCTTTCGTCTCCTCCATCACCCCTCCTCGACTCCTCCATGTGCATTTCAGCTATTGGGACGTCCTTCAAAATGGCGTGTCTTGATCGATTTCCGGGTCAAGTCCCGGAGGAGGGGAAGAGAGGAGTCGAGGAGGAGTATTGGGATGAGGCTAAGGAAACCACGAGAAGCAGGGAAATTCGTTTTAAGAGCAATGGGACGTCCTTTACTCCAGAGCGTCACGTGAAGCGACGTCCGTTTGTGATGACGCCGCACAGCTGATCGTCTGACAGCAGCCAGATCAGTGCATGCGCTGCATCGTCCAATCAGTGAGTGATACACAGTAAGGGGGCGGGGCGAGTGTCTGAGGATTTCACCGGAGGATGGTCTGGTAATTCCTCGATTAACGCTCCTCCGTTATCACTCCTTGATCCTCCGGCAAAAATAAGGCCACTGGGACGTCACGGTACTCAAGATGGCGCAGACAAATCAACTTCCGGTGATACCGAGCGCGAGGAGCGAGGAAATGAAAAATAACCGAAGTGAGACGCACCCAATTAAACACCTTATCATGTATTCTATGCAATTGTGAATCATATGCATACAAAAATGACTTGAGTAGGGTAAAACCCGGGCTTATGTGTAAAAAAACTGTCGAAAAGAACAACAACCCAATTTATTTTTGCGTTATTGCTTTATCGGGGGAATTCTTGGCCCATTTGTGTCAGGTTTGATTTTTTTGTTATCATTTCATTGCGAAAGAAAATCACAAGTGTTCTTGGTCAAGGTTCAAGTAGGAAAACTGTCTGAGGTACAGACTAAGACAAACAGTTTGGCGTTGTCTTTTTATGGTTTCCCATTCAAACTAATCTGACTAACTAAACAAACTAAACTTCCTTTAACCTTTATTATTGTTACTGCTTTAACTTGTTTCTAACTGTGCTTTGTTCAATTATATTTGATGATTGGATCCATGGCCAAAGATAGAAAAATAAACCAAAGTTGCATTAAAATAAAATAGTTATAGCCAATGTTTATTGTTGGCATGTTATATTATTTTGTGTATATTTATCATGCAATATTGTCATGGTGGGATTCTTCGCACAGGGTGTATAAATAGGGTAATAGGCGAGTGGAAAGGAGCGTACAGGAACAGAAAGCCGACTGTTAGACGCTGCAGATGCTCACAGCTGTAACCCAATAGCTTTTGGAAATGGTAAAACTGCTTTATTAAACATCCACTGCATCCAACGAACGAAAGATCCCTTTTCACCAGTCACCAGTGTAATAAGGGATTTGCAAAGAAGACATTGTGACATGTAAATTACAACAGTCTTTTAATGTTTATTTATCAAAGATTCAACTCCATGGTCATTTTCGAGATTGTACTTCAGTCTTGCACAATTGTCGGTATTTGTGTGCATCCCCTGTTTCTGCCCTTCTACTTATACTACCTCCTCTCCCCCCCCCAGATGTTGCAGATGTGTTTGGAGTGCAGCTGTTGGAGTGGAGGTGGTGTTGTGGGGTGACCGGAGTGATTCTGTGATGAGCTTGTCCAGGTAAAAGGGTAATTGCTTCAAAGGGGATCAGACCGCCGAGAGCGAGGCTGCGACCGGCGAGAGGGAGGGCTTGACTCCTCGGCGAGAACACTTAACACCGACCCCCCCATCCAGCCTCCACACCTCTCCCCGCACTCACTATAGCTTCTAGCTCCTGCATGCCCAATGCCATTGCCATCACTGCCTCTTTTCTTTTTTTTCCCCAGTCTTGCTCTGCCCTCCTCCTTCCTCTCCCTGAAAGCACCACTCGGCAGCCTCTTCAGAAATTACAATCGCTCAGGGTTTAGGCAATTTGACCAAATGCAGGGCCTGCATGTAAGGATTGGGAAGGAGAGGAGGGGGCGGCGAGGACTGCAGGGCGAGCCTTGGGGGGGATTGGAATGAAATTACCAATTCAATGGCTCGAGCACCGCACGACAGTGGAAAAGCGCGGACATAAAATGAGGATTATCCGATTTTAGGAGGGGGCGAAAAGAGTCTCAAGTCCACGAGAGCCGACGCCTCCAACTTTGCTTTGACAATTGTCTAAACCAAATTTTGTTTGCCAAAACCCTCATTGTTTTGGTGAAAAACCAAGAGATTTGTGAGAATAATGATCTTTTGAGCATTTTGCTCATCTTCAAATCACAGATAATCATTGTTTGTGAATTGTTTTGGAGGAGTGAGTAGGCAGACACAAATATGTCGCTCTGGCTGATGACATTTACTCATTTCAGAAAGAAATACAAAACAAAGAGAGATTCATACACCACCTATCAGGCTTGGAATTTCGTCATTTTAGGGGCAAGGCCATTTGGCCTTCCCGTTCACATTTTTTTCAAGGGCACAAAGGCCACATGACAGGGCACAAAGGCCGTTTGGTTAAATTACGCTGGTTTTACCTTTGAGATTAATACCGTGACATTCTCATTCACCAAGAAACATTAATGATGTATTAAGCAGGAGTTACAGAATACAGAATACATGCTCTAAAATGTCATTTGTAACATATTCCGTTACATTACTCCATCTAATTACCGTATTCTAAATACTTGGATTACATCAGCGCTGTTTTACATTTGATCAAGTGTGAATCAAGCTGCTATTTCAGAGTTTGAATCACCCACATGATGCCAGCAAAAACCCACAACTTAACTATAGGATAAACTGAAACATTATGCATCATCTCACAGAAATGGCAGAATTTTAGTTAAAAAAGCCCAGAAAATCATATGAGAAGGATTCCAAAAATAACCCCTACAATTCCTTCAAAGAGAGACGTATCCTCCTAACTAGTGATGATAGCTCACCAGCTATCGCTAGTCAATCAACATGATGGAAAAGTGTAGCACTAACGTCAACGCCAGTCGTTTTACAAATGGCTGAATGAATAGCAATAGTGTTTCTTAAACGCAGGGTTTCCCACACATAGACTATACTTGGGCGGGCCGCCCAGGTATATTAACGGCCGCCCAAGTATATTTCGCGATCTATTTAGGTTGTTTTTTTAATAATAATTTTTTAATAATTTTTTTTTTATATAATTTTTTTGGTATTCGTCCGTGACCCACGACGCCATCTGCGATCGATTAACTTGTGGACAATGATCCCTCGCTCCCTTGCACTGATCTCGCCTCCTTCTGGCCTGTTAAGTGGCCTGCCTCACACAGGGTGACTGGACTGTCCCATGATGTGCCTGCCGACATGGCCACTGTCATACAGATCATAAATCAAAGCCCTTGATTGGTCTCTGTGTGTCATTCAAGCTCGGGATAAGCTCAGCTCAGGTGAGGTAAAGGACTCTCTGAGTGTTTAGATAGTTAACTTAGTCTAAGTTCTCAGTGGGTCTCAAACGGGTTGGTCACCAGTTATGTAAACACATATTAGGTGAAAAAAGGTAAGATACACTTTTAAAACTTGTTGAGAGAAAAAACTAGTCTTTTGCTGCTGCCTCAAAGAGGAGCAGGGGGGAGAGGAGGGAGACAGGAGAGGCTGATTCAGGAGCACAGACACACTCACAACTATAAATGAACAAAAATAAAGTAATAAACAAGTTTCAGTGTTTTTGTTCATATTGGAAATGGTATGTTATTGGTTATGATGATTTTATGATTATTGAAATGTATACAGTTCTGTTTAATATAGGTGTTTCCATAGATCTAGTCTCTTTATTTTCCCCTCAAAATGCACCAGATTGATGCATTTAACTCCAAAATAAAAAATAAATCTTACCGGGGGGGCATGCCCCTGGACCCCCATAGAGGATTTGAGGTCGACCCCCACTAAAAATCACATGGATAGGTTCCTAAATACATTTATAATACATAAAAAAATTTAAATAGTAACCCATTTCCATATGTTCATGTGTGGGTAGTAGATTTTAAACTATAGGGCTATCATTATGGGCCCTGCCTGTACCTGTTCGCTCTGCCATCGCGTGAAGGGTCTGCTAACAAGCGACCAACAGAAAGGTTAATGTTGTTGCACGTCACCTCACCCCCCCCCGGATGGGGGGATGAAACGTATACGTTAAGTTCAGCCATAAACCACATAAGTCAGTCATGTATTATATCAAAAACCGCTTAGCAAGAAAAATACTAGATTCAAAGGTGACAGCTATCTGCTAGCTTGTAGATAGCAACACTAGATGTTGCCCATTTGTGCCAGGTTTAATTTTGTTGTTATCATTTCATTGCGAAAGACAATCACAAGTGTTCTTGGTCAAGGTTCAAGTAGGAAAACTGTCTGAGGTAGATACTAAGACAAACAGTTTGGCGTTGTCTTTTTATGGTTTCCCATTCAAACTAATCTGACTAACTAAACAAACTAAACTTCCTTTAACCGTTATTATTGTGACTGCTTTAACTTGTTTCTAACTGTGCTTTGTTCAATTATATTTGATGATTGGATCCATGGCCAAAGATAGAAAAAATAACTAGTGATGATAGCTCACCAGCTATCGCTAGTCAATCAACATGACGGAAAAAGTGTAGCACTAACGTCAACGCCAGTCCGTTTTACAAATGGCTGAATGAATAGCAATAGTGTTCTTAAACGTATCGTTAAGTTCAGCCATAAACCACATAAGTCAGTCATGTATTATATCAAAACTGCTTAGCAAGAAAATAACTAGATTCAAAGGTGACAGCTATCTGCTAGCTTGTAGAAGCAACACTAGAAGTAGAGCCCCTTGAAGGGAAGACGTTAGCGCTATCCAAACTAGCAAACTAGCTATCGCTAGTTTTTCATGACAAAATGTACTAACGAGTCGACTTTAAATAGGCTAATACAATGGTAATTACTAGGGATGTACGATAATTATCGGGCCGATAATTATCGGTCCGATATTAGGAATTATGACGTCATCCCGATAAACCCGATAAACAGTATTAATAGCCCCGATAATATACAATATATTTTTTGGGTAAAGAAAAAGAAAAAATACTGCGGTGTGGATGGATTGGATGAGGGGCGCTTGTTTTTCACTCGGCTCCTCCCGTTTTGCCAGTACTGTGGTATTAGTGGTTTAGGAAGAGGGGAGTTCTTCACAAATCAGCGCTCCCTAATACTTCGAACCTGATCAGTCACCCTGAAAACATCGCCATCGAAGCGTACGAAGGACATGCTCGAAACCGAGCTGCCTGGAAGCTGCAATCATGTTCATGTATCCGAGCTGAGTGTGCTGACTTTCTCGTACAATGTCCCACTGTCTGCTTCCTGCATAAAGTCAAGTGCTCGGTGCAGTTGTGGCGAAATGTCGCTCCTCTGTTTTCATTTAATAACAGCTCCTTATATCCGGTTTAGCGCAGTAGCTAGCACCAGATGCTAAGAAAAACAATGCACGTAAGGTCTCTCTCTCGCTCGCTCGGGCCACACACACACACACACACACACCACACACACACACACACACACACACACCCACCCTCCCGGTCCCTCCAGATGGCCAGTCGGTGCCTGCCGGTGAGCGTGGAAGTGTGGTCTGCTGCAAGCAGGCGGCAGGAACGGGGCTGTCAGCATCAGCGTGTAGATGGTATTTTAAACTCGATGCGCTCTGAAAAACTACGGGGCGGCCGAGGAAAAAAAATGTGTTAAAATAATTAGTGGCGTACATTTTTTTATTATCGGTTATCGGTATCGGTATCGGTCTTGAGAAGCAGGAAGTTATCGTATCGGTTTTCAAAAAACCAATATCGTGCATCCCTAGTAATTACCTATCAATAGTACTTTCTATAAACACGTAAATGTTATGTCCTTTAAATACTACCACATCATATCAAAACAGCTGGTCCGCTTGCTTACCTGTGCTTCTCTTGCTCCCGCGGCTGAGGAGGAGGCTGTCGGGCACCTACAGGCATGTCTGACGGAACAATAACAGCGGGACTGCGCGCACTAATATGACTTCACTCGCGTTGTTTTACACGGCATGTCTGACGAAAACAATCACAGCAGAGCAATCGCTCTGATCCACAGGCACGGGACTATACTACTACTGCGCGCACTAGTCTAACTCACTGGCGTTATTTACACTGGAATTTTTTGACTGGGGCACAAAGGCCACTTTGGCCGTGAATTGCATTTTTTTTCACAGGGGCATCACGGCCAAAGGGCAGGGCAACGACGGCCATGGCCGTCGTGGCCGTCTTGAAATTCCCACCCTGCCACCTATACATTAACAAAGAATTTTTCACAATTCAGGAATGATGGAAATAACAGGCTAAAGTAAGATTGCTTGAATTCCAAGATAAATGCTGATTTTACGGTGTTAAAAAACACTCGATCCATTTCCACACGAAGAGGCGTAATATACAGAACCAGGGTCATGAATGCCTGGAGGAAAACTCCTCCCCTGTGCCATTTGAAACACTGGAGAAGGTATTCAGCGAGCACTGCCTGCTCTAAGGAAAATACCTGATTTCCCACTCCATCATGGGCTGAATGGTAAGCTTTGGGCTGACAGTCCATTTCAGAGTTTTCTATCTCACTTTGGTAAAGTATGAGACCGGAAAGGCAAAACGCTTGAATCACACATGTGCAACACCATCTCAGTAAACTAGTTTCTTGCGGAATATTCGAGAAAGAAGTTCACAGATCTTACAACGTCCGCATAATTCTCTTAAAATAGTCTCCTAGACCCTAGAGTAGTCTAAAAGCACCAGCACGACCTGAATGCATTTTTTTCACTCGTCAAGTATGACAGCCTAATGAGGCCGGCCGTCACACCTTGATGACAAGCCTCACAGTTCAGACGACGTGAAAAACAAGCATAAGCTAATCCTAATGCAAAACGCTGGATTTGATGAATCACAATCATTCTCCGCGCGGTGATGAATGGCGATGACGCTAACTACGACCATTCATCAAGCCACCATCAGTTATCCTAAGGTGGCTTAATGTTTCATCCACTCAGACCTCAGAGAGAGCGGACAGCCATCACTCATCCCCCCCGACCGGGAGAGCTCCACACACATTTCAATCTTGTCTTGTCATCTCCCCCTCAGGCGCAGACACTCTGCCTCAAAATCATCATTTTTATCAGCCCCAGTAAACCTTGGACCTTGGACAGCATTGAAGATGCAGATTTTTATGAACTGGAGAAAAATAAAAAATAAATCAGTGCAGTTGAACGAGGCTGGGGTGTTTGTTTATGTGTGCTTTGTGTGTATTTTTCGGAGGGGACAGTCAAGACTGGGCTGAAGAGGTAGCAGAAATGACAGGAGGTCTTTCAGCGTGTTGGTTACAGTAAATTAGCATTCGAGCGGCGCTGCACGTTTAGCACTTTGCGATTGGGTTCAGCAGAGGCCTCGCCCAGGCCGTCCCTGGGGGGAACGTCGGCAGCAGAACAGCGGCAAGATGGGCGGGGCCGCGCTGTCAAATTAGATAATAAAGCACCGCGGTGCTGGCGGATAAATGCGTGTGAGAGGGCATCCATCTTGCGAGCGTGTAGCTGAAGAGGATGCTGCTAAATGACAGTGGGGTGTGTGTGTGTGTGTGTGTGTGTGTGTGTGTGTGTGTGTGTGTGTGTGTGTGTGTGTGTGTGTGTGTGTGGTGTGTGTGTGTGTGTGTGTGTGTGTCACAGGAAAACATACTTCTCTCTGCAGCTCAGCCCTCTATAAAATCTCATATAAAGAATTATGATTCAAGTGTTTATGTAGAAAGGAGAGAGGACAAGAAGAGGGAGGATAAATGTAAAATAGAAGTGGAAAAGAAGAAAAAATAAAGAAAAGGAGAGAGCGACAGGGAGGGAGAAAGAGAGATGGAGGAAGGAAATTAAATGTCGGCCGGGCACTTAACCTTTCCCTAATAATGTGTGGCCTGCTGAACCAGCAGAGTCCCTGATGTTTTATCAATACTCCTAATTAATGTGCAGCTGCCGTATTTTTGACAGTATTTATACAATATGGCTGAGTAATGCAATCGATGATAATCGTATTCATATTCCTCTCCATTTAAAAACGTGCATGCACTTTACCAACTCAGCAATACCAGCAAAGTTTAAGGAGGCTGATCTTCTTTATTATGCTTTTTGAAAACATATCCCATTAAAGCCCAAAAACCAACAAAATATTGATCCGACTTACAATAGCTTAAGTCTCCTTTTCTAATGTAACAAAGCTCCATTGAAACCATCTGAAAACAAAAAGCCTAAAGAGACACAATGTTGGACGGGTTCACGTGTTCCTTCATTGCAATAAAAATGGTTATATTCATCCAAAGTTAAAAAGAGTCCCCAAAAAAATGCACATTTACTTTGTATTAATTTTAGAAAAATTATGTAGCCTTTTCTTTTTCAAAACGATATATTTTCATGTACTATTTTAAGAAAAAAACAATAGCAAACACAGTATAGGTTTTAATGGCACCAATAGGGAAGTCTGAAATATGATTTTTTTTTTTAAATAGGATTTGGTGACTATAAGAAAGATGTATACTATCGCCAGCCTTCTGCTTAGATGGGCCAATAATTTAGCCTTAACCTTGTACTAGAAGTTTCATTTGACTTAAAGAGGACATAAATGGTTGCCAACATTACCCAAAATGCAGCTCTACCAACAAAAGTGTGGTTTCAGGTTCATATTTGTATTTTTCTGCCCCTACTGTGACATGTCTGCATGCTTTAATGTTTAAAAAGCTCTTTATTTTTCTCATTACTGCCCGTGCTGCAGCACCTCTTTTCACCCTCCGTCTGAAACCAGAGCCCAGTCTGCTCTGATTGGTTAGCTGGTCAGCTCTGTTGTGATTGGTTAGAGATGTCCCGCCCCTTAGCAGATTACGTCCAATGTGTTGGAGCGCGAGCCAATAGAGTGGCAAGTTTTTCATAGTGATGTCACTATTTTCCGGAAGTAAACAAAGGAGTCCAATGGAGGCGTTTTCAGCCATTTACATGCATACAAATCTGAATAACACACTAGAGGAAAGAATAAGCATAATAGGGCCCTCTTTACAAAATACTTCTTCAGTTAAACCTTTTATTTGTATCCTTTTTGTCTTCACAGTCCCTGCTTCCCAATAAATGCTTTAAAGAAATATGCTTTGAGTCCATTTGTCCAAATCTGAGACGGTACTCATCTTGATATTTCTCTATGTAAATACCACCGGTCTTTATAATGCTTGGCATGTATCTAGCCCAGAGAGACACTTTACAAATAGAGATATCTTTCATTCAATCATACGTCGTTCATTCTCCTTGGTGTACATTGTGCACGTCATTGTGAGCAGCGCTGCTGCTTCTTGATTAATGGCTTTTTCAGATAGGTGCTGCTAATGGCTCTGTAATTGCTCCAACTTCCTCTCCAAGCTTCCAGGATTTCTACTCCTGCTCCTTACGCTTCAGGAAATATGCAGTTTTTATGGCATGAGGGGGAAAATAGAATTATATGATGCTCTTGGCGAGGTTTACTCTTATGTTGAAGCGCTAATAACGTGTGAAGAGGTCCAGGGACGAAGCACTGAAGTCATTCTTCATAGTGCTCGTGGTCATCCTGGTGTAGAGATGTGTGTCTTTTATATGAGATGTTATGAGAGGGTCATATTATGCAGCTTCTGAATCACACAACCTGTACGCTTCACTGTCAACAGGGGCGGACTGGGACTAAAAATCAGCCCGGGCATCTCGACCGGCCCACTTCGGTACCACTAGGCCTGTTGCGATAATCAATAAATTGACTTATCGTACGATAAATAAAAATGGACTCGATAACTTGTCTGAGCTCGATAAATTGCCGTTTACATGCGTGTTTGTTTACATAAGGATGTGACCAGAATTTTAGCCCGGCGCGCTGTGAGGGGCGGGGCTCACACACAGCCAAGTCAGGAAACTCCGGGTGCAACAGTGTAGCAGCCAAATTAATAATATAGAGACAAGCAGGAGACAACGTGTGACTTACTCGAGGGAATTTGAAGTTAAATGCAGTTGGTTGCATCTCCGGTGTGGGAATATTTTGGATTTAAGCCAAATCAACGAGGCGAACCTACGGACTTGAATGAGCCGTGCGGTGCGTCACATTTGTTTTAAAAAGGTAGCAACAAAAGCTAGCAATACGACCAACCTTAAACTGCACCTGAAACACAACCACCCCATTCCGTTTCCCAGCTGGGAGCAAACACGGCAGCTGGAGATGGAGAGCCCCCACCTTCCCGACAGTTTACAATCAAAGATGTATTTGCCCGACAATGCAAACATGTTGGTGTTCCTTGCTCTTTGAAATACAGATTTGGATATGGCCTGTTGAGGCATCTGGATCTTTGCACTTATATACTAATAAAGGACTGGCTTATCTATAGCCAGTTGAGTAGCACTTGAAATGTTTGGCTCTATGAAACCTGATGTACTGGGGCTGTCGCTGGGCAACACGGACTTTCAACTCCCTCCAAAGATTTTCTATGGGGTTGAGATCTGCAGACTGGCTAGGCCACTCCAGGACCTTGAAATGCTTCTTACGAAGCCACTCCTTCGTTGCCCGGGTGGTGTGTTTGGGATCATTGTCATGCTGAAAGACCCAGCCACGTTTCATCTTCAATGCCCTTGCTGATGGAAGGAGGTTGTCACTCAAAATCTCACGATACATGGCCCCATTCATTCTTTCCTTTACACGGATCAGTCGTCCTGGTCCCTTTGCAGAAAAACAGCCCCAAAGCATGATGTTTCCACCCCCATGTTTCACAGTAGGTATGGTGTTCTTTGGATGCAACTCAGCATTCTTTCTCCTCCAAACACGTCTAGTTGAGTTTTTACCAAAAAGTTCTATTTTGGTTTCATCTGACCATATAATATTCTCCCAATCCTCTTCTGGATCATCTAAATGCTCTCTAGCAAACTTCAGACGGGCCTGGACATGTACTGGCTTAAGCAGGGGGACACGTCTGGCACTGCAGGATTCGAGTCCCTGGCGGCGTAGTGTGTTACTGATGGTAGCCTTTGTTACTTTGGTCCCAGCTCTCTGCAGGTCATTGACTAGGTCCCCCCGTGTGGTTCTGGGATTTTTCCTCACCGTTCTTGTGATCATTTTGACCCCACGGGGTGAGATCTTGCGTGGAGCCCCAGATCGAGGGAGATTATCAGTGGTCTAGCATGTCTTCCATTTTCTAACACAGTTAATTTATTCACACCAAGCTGCTTACCTATTGCAGATGCAGTCTTCCCAGCCTGGTGCAGGTCTACCATTTTGTTTCTGGTGTCTTTTGACAGCTCTTTGGTCTTGGCCATAGTGGAGTTAGGAGTGTGACTGTTTGAGGTTGTGGACAGGTGTCTTTTATACTGATAACGAGTTCAAACAGGTGCCATTAATACAGTTAACGAGTGGAGGACAGAGGAGGCTCTTAAAGAAGAAGTTACAGGTCTGTGAGAGCCAGAAATCTTGTTTGTTTGTAGGTGACCAAATACTTATTTTACCGAGGAATTTACCAATTAATTCATTAAAAATCCTACAATGTGATTTCCTGGATTCGTTCCCCCCATTCTGTCTCTCATAGTTGAAGTGTACCTAGGACGAAAATTACAGGCCTTTCTCATCTTTTTAAGTGGGAGAACTTGCACAATTGGTGGCTGACTAAATATGTTTTTGCCCCACTGTGTGTGTATATATATATATATATATATATATATATATATATATATATATATATATATATAAGAGAGAGTTTGCCAGCCTGAGTCTATTTATGAATTGATTGTTTTGGTTGTGTGTGATTTAATAACAATTTTACAATTTAATTTGTTTTATTTATTATATATAATTTATATATTTCAATATTATTTCACATTTCATTTGCAATGTTGGTTGTTCAATAAAAAGTTATGTTTGAAAGGATGTACTTGAATTATTATTATTATATATTATCATTATGTCAGTGCTAAGATGGTCTTTCAACGGTGCCGACAATATTATCGTTTATCGCAATAATTTCCGGGAAAATGTATCGTCCAACAAAACTAATTATCATGATAGGCCCAGGTACCACTAGTAAATTGTCAACGGGGGGGGGTACCACATTGGTGGTACCCGAACGTCCCGATGGCCAGTCTGCCACTGACTGTCTATGTGGTATGTTTCCAACTATTGTACATATTGTATTACACTTTATTACTAGAATACCAAAAAAGGTGGACAACCAATGAAAACTAGTATTTCAGCGAACTTAGTACATTTATATTTGTCCGAATGATGAGATACATAGGTTATTTTCAATTTAAGACATTGAAATTAGAATATATGTATGTTTCTTTTCACTAAGGAGGGTTTTAAAATAAAATATGTCCACATTTATTATACAGATTGTGTGAACGCCCAGCCTCTAGCCAGCAGGAATCCTGTATTTGAGCCCATGTTTAGAAGGGAATATGTAGCAGGCCCTTTGTTGTGTTTTTCACCACGAAGTTTATCTTATCTGGAGGTCCATTGCTGTCATAAAGCAGAGAGCGGGGAGAATCATTGCAGGGCAGGGCGGTCATCTATCACCAGGGCACAGGCTCCAAACCTGGCTACCACCGAGCTAGAATTAAAAGCAACAATAGAATCTGCTTTTACAAACATATACTTGTATTTAAAGTGAACTATAAGCCACACAATCTAGCGTGCATAATGCAGACTTAACAAAGGAGCAGGCTATAATCAACTAAAAATGGATATTATAAGAAACATCATGCTTCAGGGGAAAATATCTTTCATGCAACATGCTATTTTTCTTGTTTTTGCAGCACGTAGCAGCATGACACACCCTCCTCTTCTAGTATTGATTACCACGTACAGAGATATTGGAAATCATTAATATTCCGGCTTGTGGTATCAGGTGTAAACAATTTCTGCAAACGGGCTCAGTGAGCGGTCAGACATGTGAGGAGCTCCATCATAGTCTTGACATAATTAATTAATACTGGGATATATTTTAAGTTGATAAGTTAAGTTTTAAGTCGATTTCTGGTGCATTCATCCTCACATTTTAGTGTTATTAACTTTTCTGTTCACAGAGTGCTTTCCCTATTCCATTCCACTTTTCCACTCAATTTAAAGACACTGGTAATGTGCGTGTAATTGTGTGTGAGGATGAAAGAGTAGAGTATGTTCGGGCACACAATCTACAGCTGTATGCGTCGCCCACCTGCACGCATATACATATATGTCTGTAAATGCAAAGCTGTGGTTCTATCTGAGAGATAGTCAAACTAATAGGAAAATTCTCTGGCTGTTTCTCCATTAGTTTTTCTTTTTTAAATGTAAGGCTGTAGGGCAGGGGTCGTGAATTATCAATGGGGGGGGCGGGGGGGGGGGGGGGGGGGTGAGGAGCTCGACACTCGTGAACTGTCAACAGGAGGGCGGGGGGAGCCTCGCTGCGGGGAAGCAGTGTGTGGACCTGTCAGCGCAACTTAGATTATGCCGAATTTAACAAACACATTTAAATAATTGGTTTAAACGGCATAATAATAAGGATGATGGTCCGTTCTGTGACTCTCCAGAACACACACATGGCCAGTCCGCCCCTGTGTAGCATATTATTTAGATGAAAGATGAGCAGATCGCCACTGGGCTATCAACTAAAGACACAGCCACACAAAAACTGCGGCATGTGTACAGCTCCTTATGGGTACTGCAATTTGTGAAGTGATTTCCTCTGTGGTGAAACGATCAGCACCGCGGAGGAAAGCGGAAGAAAGTCACCTGGAGATAAAGAGAGCGGGGCTGCGCTGCGTGCATGGCTTCCTTCTGCAGGTAACGGGGAGACGCGCTCTGGCGGCGGTCTCGTTCAGGATCCGAAAATACAATTTTAATATTTTGCACGCTTATTCCACTTATTCCTAGTGTGCCACTGGTTACGGTGCCGCGTGCCAGGGGTTGCCGACCCCTGCTGTAGGGTTTCTAATGTGCTTTTTAAAGAGGACATATTGTGCTCATTTTCAAGTTTCTTATTTGTATGTTGTGCCTCTACTGTGACATGTGTACATGCTTGAATGTTCTTCTTTGATTGGTTAGCTGGTCAGCTCTGTTGTGATTGGTCAACCGTTAGAGATGACACAAACCTTAGCCAACCTCATAATGTGTTTAAGCTCTAGCCAATAGAAGTAGGGCTGAACGATTAATCGATTTTAAATCGAAATCGCGATTTGAAATGATTTTTTTTTTTAACATTTTTTTTTTTTCTTGTGTGTCATTCATCCACACCAATCAGAAGTGCTGTGCTCCACATGTACCAGCCTCTGTTAATCAATCAGAAGTAGCCCATGATAGAAGGTGATAGAGAGATTGATCCAATCACCTGCCAAGTGCTTCTGAAAGTGCCTGCCCTTTCCAAATGGCTTCCAATGGAGCTTTAAGATGGTTTGGTGAAACAAACCATCTGAGTCAGGTTAGTAATGCTCCATCACATGTTTTTATGACAGGGTGAATCTTAAACTGAAGCTTGACTTTAAAGCAACCCAACGGAAGTTTCATGTAAGTTTAGTTTTTTCACTCGTAGCTCGGGCTGCGGGGGTGCTAGAGACGTGAGTACGTTGATACGACCTTCCTAGCCGGAGTTATGGCCGCATTTTACAATAAACTTCCGTTGGGTCGCTTAAAAACAAATATCGCAATTCGAATCGCAATCGCAATATTTGTCAGAAAAATCGCAATTAGATTTTTTCCCAAAATCGTGCAGCCCTAAATAGAAATGAAAGTATAACAACAACCCAACTAACACCCCAAACAGCAAATGAGGGTCTCTTTAAACTGCCAAGCTGTATAATTAATGAACATGAAAATTATGAAACAGATTATGAAATAGTAAAAACCATTACAGATTATTGCCAGCATCCCACGTCCATTTTTGTGAGGGAACAGATTTACAGTAGAATAGATGTATTTTTAAATACAGTAGCTATATGTGGTTGAAACATGGATAAGGGCACAAAGAGAGCCCATGAGGAACAAAGGCAAATTGGGTAGGAGTGCAAAAGCATGGCATATACAGCGTGACGGAAGAAAAGTGTCCACCGGTAGAGATTTGGCTTTAACATTTCGACCATGGTAGCTATTCTCACATGGCCTATAGCAAATTTAGCTGCATTCAAGATAACTGGTTTTAGGCAGATATGAAGGAGGAGGGTTAACTTCTAAAAACTAAGCAGGAATCCCAACCAACCAAAGAAGAGGAAGCTTTTTGTTTCGTCTGAGATACACATTTTGGGAGTTTTATTATTGCACTGACTAGTCTGGATCATATTAACCTGCAACACTTACACAATTATTGTTCTTAGGAACCTTAATTATTCCAAATGTTTTTTATTCTGTACAAACTTTCATGGTGGCACACAGGTTTTTGTGTGAGGAACAGTAACCTCAAAACATCCAAACAAAATAGACGATTTACTGTCATGACTAATCCTCATTAGGGAGGTTTATAAGTCTCACTAAAACCAAATTAGTGATATTTTTTCTAAAGTAGAAGAGAATAAAAGATATGTCTAAACCAGCTAAAACAGAAAATCCAGTTACACTGAAGGGCTACTTTGTCCCAGTATATCTGCTCTTTGCCCCCAGCAATCAATCAGTAATTATTAACTCACAGATGTGTGTTTTATAGACATTCTCAGTCATTTAAAGTCACATTAATCCGAAAAGGCTCCGCCACAAGGTGTTGGGGTATAAAGCCGTATACACTCAGCTGCACAGTGGGGTCTCTCCTCCTCAGTGTGGCTTCTTAAGGACACAAAGGTGTCTGGCTGAGATCACACAGCGGTGCATGTCTCCCTCCACACCGTCTGATTGGTGGAACTACAATTTAATGCTGATTGGCAGGAAATTCTAGCAGATAGCATGAGATTTTCAGTAAGAGAAGAAATACCCAGAAATATGAATCAGGACTTCACGTCAAAATGAAAAAAACAACTTTGAACAAAAGAGAAGACACAAATCATAATCCATCTCTTGTAGTGCCGAGAGATAGGGAGTCAGAGGCGGTGCAAGGAAGGTGCAAAAGGGTACTTTATTGGAGAGTAACTAAGGTCATGTTGTCCGGTTGCAGTCCGGGAAGAAGAGAGTGAAGTCAGGAGGGCACACAATATATATAGACAACACATAACATGTCCGTGTGGAAACAAAACCCCAACTGTAGTTCCATGTGTGAATTATGTACTCCAGTGTATTAATGAGTGGTCACTACACAAGCCCCCCCAGAATTCAAACATGGCAAAATAAATCCTCGCGTCCGTGGAGGAAGCACCACAGGGGCCGAGGAGGGTGGGGTCGCAGGTGAGGGCCAGGCCATGGAACGGGCCAAGAAAGGGGGCCGCAGGAGAGGGTAGGGGCCCTAACGACGGCGAGGGCACCCCCACCGGGGGCGGACCGGAACGGGCCGTCGTAAGGGGGCCGCAATAGGTGTCGTGGCGGACCCAGCAGGAAAGAGCGCTGCCCAGCCGCAGGTGAAGACACAGCGGCGGCGGGCATGAAATCTCCGGAAGGACGGAGCGGAATCCCAGGGAGGCAGGAGCAGTCACCCCGGGAGGAAGGAGCGCAACCCGGCCGCAGGCAGACGCACAATGGCGGCGGGCACGAAGTCCTCAGCAGGCGTTGAGGTATCCCCGGGAGGCAGGAGCAGCCACCCCGGGAGGAAGGAGAGCAACCCGGCCGCAGGCAGACGCGCAGCGGCGGCGGGCACGAAGTCCTCAGCAGGCATTGAGGTATCCCCGGGAAGCAGGAGAGCAACCCGACCGCAGGCAAACGCACAGCGGCGGCGGGCACGAAATCCTCGGCAAGCCTTGAGGTATCCCCGGGAGGCAGGAGCAGTCTCCCCGGGAGGAAGGAGCCGTGGACAGATGAGAGGCCAGACAGGGTCCCGGAGCGCGCCACCCATGGGCCGATGGAGCATGGGCGACGTCCGGAACTGTCGAGGCGAGACGGGGTCCAGGAGTGCACCACCCAGGCGCCGATGAAAACATGAGTGGCGTCTGGATATCCCCGGAAGGCAGGAGAGGCCAGACAGGTTCCGGAGCACAACACCCACGGGCCGATGGCAGCATGGGCTACGTCCAAAACCGTCGAGGCGAGACGGGGTCCAGGAGTGCACCACCCAGGCGCCGATGAAAACATGAGTGGCGTCTGGAACCGCCGTCGAGGTGGTGAAAAAGGTGAGAGTGTCCACACGAGGTCAACCGGCTGGTCGAACCTCCTCTCCGGCACCGGAAAAAATTGTTAACAACCAGATGTTAACAGAAATATGGCGACAGCCGTTAACAGCTAGCCGTTAGCTGGCAGCCATGGGTAGCTGCTAGCCGCCGTTAGCCCCTCGTGGTTAGCCGCTAGTCTTCGTCAGCTAGCGCAGCCGGGACGTGCAGCCGCACGCCCCGAAGAAACAAGCCCACGAGGTAGCAATCGGGTTGCTGGTCGACCCAGCAGGTCGTGCATCGTCCCTGTTGGATGGAAGGCTGATGCGGGAATGGCGAGCAACGTCACACCGGTTACACTTTTCATTTGCCCTGTAGGATGGGCGCTGTAAGTGATGAAAATGGGGGATGTTGGCTTATCTGGCACCCGCAGCTCACAGTCAAAGTGCGAGTGAGAGAGGGAGGGTGCACCAATACGCGCGCTGTTGTTATTAGCATCTGGTGCTAGCTGCTCTAATGGAAGAAGAAGATGTTTTCTACAATAATGTGGAGGAGAGTCCTCTCCAGTCAGACTGAGGCTGATAACTACAGCTCAGTGAGGTAAAGGACTCTCTCAGTGTTGAGATAGTTCACTTTAGTCTAAGTTATCTCAGTGGGTCTCAAACGTTTTGATCACAATTTATTAGGGATGTAACGATATACCGAATATCGCGGTAAATAAACGTCCCAATATCGTCGTGAGACTGACAAAATCTACCACGATTTTTAAAAAAAAAGTGTTGTTTTTTTTAGAACACTTTTTTTTTTTAAACCTTTATTTAACCAGGTGGTCCCATTGAGATCATCGATCTCTTTTTCAAGAGAGACCTGTCCAACATGGCAGCAAGTAGGTTACAACATGAACAACAGAACACAAAAGGACATCGTATTTACAGGGCTACATTTACACACCTAGAGACATTGACAAACTACCAACAGTATGTATATCTCACCCTGTCAATAAGCCTCACCTTCTTGGCAACTGTATTGTTTTTGAAGTGGTGGAGAGACAATGCACAGTTTGACCCACTGCTGTCACCCATGTCCAAAGCATATCTCTCCGTCCCACTGAGGTGGCGTTAGACTTTTTCGCTGTCTGTCATTTTGACAGACAGGATCGTAAAATGTCCGTCATAATCCCTTATTACCCGTCGGGTCTGAACAGTTCACGAGAGAGCACGCTCGTGAACTGTCGATGGGGGGGGCGGTGTTATGCCGTGTGCGCATGCACCTCGCGGGAGAAGCAAAACCTCCCAGACATGTATTGATCTGCACGGCAAAGTACGGTTTGGAAACTATATCATTTCCTTTTGGAGGGCATGCATAACACGGCATAACACCAGAGCCTCGCTGCGGGAAACGTTGGCGCTGTTCCGAGTTTGTTCTAATCTGTCAAAATGACAGACTGCTTTCAGATTTTTCCGTCATTGTTAAAAAAAATCTCATATTCCTAAAAACCTGTCTGATGATGCTGAGTGAGTGACTAGTGAGTTTGAGTTGAGTTACTTGAAAAACTAAAGTGACACTTGATTTATTTTATTGCCGGGTCTGATTATTAAGTGTCCTTGTTTATTTGTGAGATGCAGTGGCACAAAGAAAATGCCTACTTTGTTTGGTAGTACTAGTAGGTACAAAAACCCTGGTTTTCTTGTTCCAGTCTGTTACTGTCACTTTGTTTTTGACACTTTAAAATACTGCTATCCTACTAAAATGCTGTACAAATCAGATTTATTATGTAATAAAGAAACATTTTTTGAGTAAAAAAATTATTTATTGAAAAAAAAAAATCACATTTTTCCCCCCCCTTTATTATTCAATATCGATAAATACCGTACCGTGGACTTGTTATCGCGATATTATCGTACCGTGAGTTTTTGGTATCGTTACATCCCTACAATTTATATAAACACATATTTCCAAGGCACTCCTTATAATTATTGGGATAAAATGAAATCATTCCAGTGTATACTATAGGACAATAAACCAGACATATCGTTTTAAACTGGAGAGATACGAAAATATGCATAAATAAAATAGTAAAATAAGATATGAATGAACAAAAATAAAATACGTTACATGTATTTGTTATTGGCTAAGGTAGGTTATTGGTTATGTTCACATACTTATTTAATTATTAAAATGTAAACCGATCTTTTTCATATGGATGTTTAGAGTTGTACCCCCTAGATCTAGTCTCTAGTAATTCTGCTTAAAGTGCACCAGATTGAAGCATTTTACTTTAAAATGTTCAAACCTTTCTTCCCGGTATGCCTGAGAAGGCAGATGTGCTTGTTTTTCTCAACAAGAACTGTTCTTTAAAAGTTGGACTGTTGCACTGTTGTAGCTTCAGTGGTTCTCAGGTTACAGTTACATAGCAGTGAATATAAACCGACTGATTAATGTGAATATTACTGTAAACTAACCTGTGTAAAAGTTTCTCGAATAAATGTCATTTTTTTTGGTGGAAGAAGCATGTATCATTTTTTTACCCTGCCCCTCAAAGAATCGGAATTGAGAACCGTTAAGAACCGGAATCGAAAAGTAGAATCGGAATCGGAATCAGAATCGTGGAAATTCAAACGATACCCAACCCTACCCAAATGTGTCTGAAATTGTTCAAATCCTTAATTTTAATCAATGTTGTTACGTTCCATTTGGTTACCTTTGTCACTACCCTGCCCGATCGGTACTGCGCATGTGCGAGATGGTCCGCCATATTGGACAACTCCGGACGGCAACCCAAGATGGACACTTGACACATTGGCTTTTAGCAAAGCTCAAAAATAAAACGAGAGAGAGATGAGTTATTGTTATTACAACGTGACTTCACTATTATTTAATAACTCTATTTATTGGGTTCTTTTATTTGGGGTTAAGTACATTGTCAGAATAAGTGAGAAGTTAATGTAACTTCTGTTAGACAGCCATATGCCATACATTTTTGCATACATTCACAGTCAATATTTATCCAGTATGATAGCTGTCTAACAGAAGTTAAATACATTTCTCACTTATTCTGACAATGTACTTAACCCCAAATAATCCCATCTCGCACAAATGTACCTACCCCACCTTTCAGTGACATGTTTTCCTCTATCGAGTGATCTTTTGTTTGAAGCCTTGTATACTGAGCCAAACCCAGAAAAGGACCTTATTTTGAAAATACCCTTCTGTGTCGAGTTGTGCGTTTGCGTTCATGCCTCAGAGTTCGGTCCTGACATGCCTCTGTGGATCATTTTGCCCCCCGGTACAAACCTCCTAATCAATTACAATAGCGTAGTCATGACCGGAACAAACTAAATGCTATGACGGCACTGGACGCCAACTAATGTCGTGTTTGGTTACTGTTTGGATTAGGACAGTTGCTTCCACGATGGTTGGGTATGATTATAATCCACTGAGCATGGTTGGCTAGTTTTCTCTTTTCTCAAAGAAACAGAAGCAAATGACCGGAGTGATATCCATTTTTTTAACAAACACCTTCATCCCCACTGGAGTACATGGCATGCTGTTGACTAAATGCATTAAGAACGTTGGTTAGACTTTCAACCTGTTTTTCATATGTTTGAATGTGAGTCAGAATTTCTGAAGTGGCTGATTCTGAGGGGTATCTAAAGTCAGGACATTTTTAATACAAAAAAGCTAGTAAATAGGTTAATAACCAAATGGAGTATTCAAAGCCAAGTAAGAATAAAACTCAGCCTCGTTCACTTCAATGAGGCGACTCGGTGGTCCAGCAGGGTCTCTAACTCAGAGGGAAGGAGACCAGCATCCAGCAGAGCCAATTGACAATGGGCAATCACATGACTGACAAGAGTGTGAAATAAATGATTGTACCTGTATGAACTTTCCTGGGAGGCAATATCCGGCCAATAACAACCTCATTTATGAATAAATCAAACTGAACTTTTTGGATTGTACTTTATTGGCTCGCATTTAGTGCAGCCAAACTGAAATGGACGCATAGTCAGACAACACAATAAGAAGAAGTATACACTGATAAGTACACATTTAAACGGTACAAAGACTCTAATAAGTCATTTTAGGCATCGTTTTGATGGTTACATGGCCCTGCAGTCAAGATGTCGATGTACCCTTGGGCAGGATATTTCACCCTGAGTTTCTCCCGATAGCATGGCCAACGGTGAATGTGTGTTAATGTGAATTCCTTGAGCAAAATGTCCATGTCTCTGTATGAATGAGATGTGAAGGGGTAGATGATGACTTAAAGCACTAAATAGATACAGACCGTTTACCATGGAAAAATACTTGGGTTTGACTAAATAAGGCTGTAAAGTTGTAGATCAAAGTATTTCTTCATTTGAGTAATTATTTGTCTTGTAATTGTTTAGCCCTCCTACCACTGTATTTGGTAATTACGCATGATTTAAAAACAAATCCAGTACATGTCATCTAATAGTATGTTTTCCAACTGTCCTGATTGTGTGTGTAGAAAACACTGGAAACCATTAAAAAACTAACTAGTACTTAGTGTGCGACCATAACCCTGTAACATAAGGGTGTAGCGGGCAATACATCTTCTATTTCTCAGTGGCCACAATCCCGGTGGTCGTTAATTTCTTCATTTTCATTTTTTTGTGTGTGGAAGGTTCGGGTGGGCATATCGTTAATAACGGGAATAGTGATTCATCATTTAATTATGATTTGACAAATGCTCGCGCCTTCCCCATTCTCGCATCCTCCTCCCTTTCAATTCTCCGCTCTGCCAAACTGTCACGCACTCCCCCCGTGGGATTAATTCGAGCTGTCTGTCTTTGTGAGGCTGCCGGCGCTCTCGGGGCGGCGGGTGCACGACACTGTCAATGAACAGAGAGCCTGACACTTCCAGGGAGCCGCACACAGACGCTCCCCTTGTTATTGTTTTCACCTTAACCCCTTCCTGCTTGCTTCCCTGCCTGAGAGTGTGTGTGTGTGTGTGTGTGGTGTGTGTGTGTGTGGTGTGTGTGTGTGTGGTGTGTGTGTGTGTGTGTGTGTGTGTGTGTGTGTGTGTGTGTGTGTGTGTGTGTGTGTGTGTGTGTGTGTGTGTGTGTGTGTGTGTGTGTGTGTGTGTGTGTGTGTGTGTGTGTGTGTGCACACCTTCCTCCCCTCCTCTTCTTCTCTCCTCTGTCTCCTTCTCTTGCTTTCTCCCTTGGCTTTCTATGCCCCTGTCTCCCTCTTTTCTGTCTATCTTTCTCCATCCTGTCTATCGCTCCTCATCCTCCCTCCCACCCACCTCTCTCCTTCTCTCTCTCTCTCAACCCTCATACAGAGAGGGACAGCAGCATCAGGAGGAGATATCACACAAAGGAAACGGTGGTTGTAGCTCCAATGGAAAGGCAGTGTGAACACAACGGGAAAAAGTCACACCAATCAATTAAAATGTATCTGCATGCGTGTAAAAGTTCTAGTGAGAGATGATATCAATGTTAAGACTTGGTAACCAGCGACAGCATGTGCACGATTGATTCTTAAAAACATGTCCAAACCCTGCTGGTGGGAAGCAATGCTAATGGTGGCCATTAAAACAAGGCGTGTTTGAATTGAACTGGAGCGCCCGTGTAGCCAAATCCAGCAGGCCTCCGCCCCAGCTGGAGAGATAAGGTTTAATACCAGGCACCGGACCCAGCCTTATCTCCCCTACTGATAGAGAGAGCACCGAGGGAGGGGGGGGACGGCAGGCGTGGAGAGGCGAGAAAACAAGAGGGACAAAAACAAGTGTCTTGCAGGGACCCTGGCTGGCTGGCTGCGTGAGTGCGTCCTCCCGCCGTTGGCATAGAAACTAATCCACGTTCACATTTAGCACCCGACTCGTTTTTTTTCTCCCCACCTCTCTCTCTCTCTCTCTCTCTCTCTGTCTTGCTCCATGACCGTGGTGCAGCGGGAGTTGGGGGAGGAGGCGAGGGTGTCCGTGAGCTTTCTCCCTCTCATAATGAGGCCCGTAGGAGGGAGGGAGGGAGGAGGCGGGAGAACAGCGAGGGGAGGGGAGGGTGAGCGGCGGGCTTACACCTCTTGGCCTGGAGGATCCAGCTGTGTCTCTCTGCAGGACACAGATCTGCTCACACACACACAGATCTGCTCACACACACACAGATCTGCTCACACACACACACAGATCTGCTCACACACACCTCGATCCCTCCCCCCCCCGATGCACACCTGCAGACGGTGTTGGAGACGGTATCGATTGACCGGCGCTAAACACACAGCCACGCTAAACTGGCTGCTGGGAATCATGAATTGGTTCTGGTAAACGTTTGATTTTCCCCAGCGGTTTGTAAATCCCGGCGTGTCTCACATTCATTGCAACAGACAGAGGCACTCTTTACTCCCAAGCTCACCGCTCGTCATGCACACAAAGAAACAGTTTAGTGTGAGAAAACGTAAATCAAAGGTAACAGTTTTGTTAAAGGTTTCAAAGTACGTTTTTTTCAGTAATGGCATTTTTTGGGCAATAAAAAACATTTCAAGAATTCCAGATAGGCCTGTTTGCGTTATTCAGCCGGGGTACATGTGTTTTATCTTGATGCAAATAAAAGAAGCTTGATACAAACTCTTCTACTTGTGGTGTTGGTTGGTACATGGAAGCACCTGTACGCCAAGCCAGCTAGCAATGCAGCTCAACGCCTAGCTCACTTCCTCGTCTTCGTGGCGCAGTCCCAGATCCAAAAACATCTAAAAGAAACCAGCTTGGATTCACGCACGCATTTCGAAAGACTGACGTGTAATTGAGACGAGAGGGCTCTTTAATTAAAGGGTGCTCAGATGCAAGATTTGAAATTGCACTTTCATAACATTGCCATACAAGAGAGAAACGTACACATCCATTCATTCACACATTCACATCACTTGACCTACAGATGTCCACCTCCTGGGGGAAAGATTGCAGCTGCCAAAAGGGTTGGGATGTGTTTTTGACCGAGCTGACAGAGCGAGATAAAATCAAACTCAATGCAAAAAAGCTGGAGATATTATCTGTTTTATTCATAACATTTTTTTTCCTTATCAAAAAATGGTTGCCTACATTACCCTAAATGCAGCTCTACCGGCAAAAGTGTGGTTTCAGGTTCATATTTGTATTAGAGTCTCTCCTGGGACATGTCTCCATGCTTTAATTGCTCATTGTTCTCATACTGCCTGCGCTGCAGCACCTCTTTTCACCCTCTGTCTGAAACCAGAGCCCAGTCTGCTCTGATTGGTTAGCTGGCCGGCTCTGTTGTGATTGGTCAACCGCTTAGAGATGTCCCGCCTATCACGTACAATGTGTTGGCGCTCTAGCCAATAGAAGTGTGTGTGTTACATAGTGACGTCATGCTGTAAGTTGGAAGTAAGCAAAGGAGTCGAATGCAGGAGTTTCAAGTGTGCAAACAGGGATGTTAGCCTTTTTAGACCATTTACAAGAAGCTGTAAAACACACCAAAAGAAAGGGAAAACTGCAACAACCATAATAGTATAGCACTCTTAGGAAAAATACGTCAAATGTAAATTTCAATCCCAATTTATATTAACTTATATTAAGTAAGTATTATATATTTGTTTTTGATCTTATCACTGTGAACTATAGGGCTGCACGATATTGGAAAAAACTGACATTGCGATATATTTTTTACCCCTGCGATATATATTGCGATATGAAAAAATACAGGAATTGAAGAAAAGACAGTTTTTTTGTCCGCAAACCATCATTTCTTGAACTTTAATGCTATACAATTGGTATTTTTCTAACTATATTTAACCGGATGAAGGATTTTAGTCACGGACGTCTGGATCTTAAGTTATCAGAGCAACAAGCTGAGCTAGCTCGGTTAAGCAGCGCCGAGCTGGAGAAAACACATGAAACTACTTTATTCAGTGGTTTTACCTTTAATCACCGTCCGTTTGCTTTGATGGTGATTGGTGGTTTGCTGTCACTCACTCAAGTGCCCCTGACATGAGAGCCGAGCGAGTTTTCCTTTTGTAGCAAGCAGCAAAAGAATTGTAACATGACGTGTTTGAGTTAATTTGCCTTTACTATCGCACATCCTAAAAAAAAAATTGTAACATTTTATTTTTTAAACCGCACGTCCTGCGATGTGAATATCGCGCATGCGCATATCGCGATTATCGTCACGACGCGATATATCGTGCAGCCCTCCTGTGAACCACTACAAAATCATTATTTTTGGTAAAATTGCTAAGCGTAACCATTAATATATCTGACTCAAACTGACCAATAGGGTCCAGTAGAATAAAAATAGTTTGAAATTGGCGTTTAAAAAATCAGTTGAATGTTGGTTCAACTTCACCAACTCCGCAATGTTTTGATAGTCCATCAAAAAGAAATATGTCCAAGTGAACGTGAGATAGCAATATGGTGCGAAGACGCCTACTAGACAACAACAGCATGAGACACACGCATAAACACAGACCAATTCCACGTTGTGTATTTACAACACCAAACGTACACTTATAAACACACCGCCACAGCCTGATGGGCTTAGCAAGGTGTTTATTTGCTTCCCTTGACGTGGGTTGCACTCTCACGTCACTCCGTATTTATTTATTTCTATATTCCCCCATTGGTGCAGCTCCCCCCTCTCAGTCTCTCCGCGTGACATCAGTCAATGAGCTGGAAGAAGAGGATGAGGATGCTGGAGCGCCATCTCGCTTCTTCCCCTAACTCCCACCCCGCGTATCTCGCATTTGTATGTGTGTGTTGGCGCCCGTACAGCCACACAATAGTCTCTTAAGGCTTTTGGAGGATGCCGTGTGAGAGCCGAGCGAGAGGTGCTTTCCCCGTGGCCGTCCTTCAACTCCCCACTTACCTCTCACAAGAGCTCTCTTGCCTCGGCGCTGCCCATGTCACAGCCATTGTCCCTAATTAGGGATTCAGGACCTGAGCCCATTCAATTAATGTGCACACACAATGCACCACGGATTCACCCCTCTCTTCACCCCTTCACCCCCTCCCCCTGTGGCCCTAGAAAGCCTTTTCTAAGCCCTTTTTTGAAGCAGCAGCATTTTACAGGCACTAGGGTAAAAAGGACATTAGTGTTGAGATTACAGGAATGATTTTCGGGGAATACGAAAGACCAAATTGGAGGTATGGCTTGGCAAAAAAGCTGCCATTACAAGATGTACTATCTGAGCAGAAAATGTGTTATGAAAACTAATGCTCATGTCATCACCGAGGGTTACAGTAAAATCATCGTTAAACGTGCTTCTCTCCCTGAACTGCAGGAGCATAATGACTTTTTCCACATTTCTCACTGTGCAATGATTAGGACTTAATGGAGAGATCTCATGTATGCAATCATGCCGTGTTTGCATAAGGGCAAACTGGAGCCATGACACACAGGTAGTGCAGAGGCTTTAAAGACAAATGCGCTTGGATCCATTATTTCAGCGGTTAAGTTTCTGGACCGGTTAGGAAACATCTTAGCAGGGCTTTGAGTGTGAGAAAGTGTCCGCAATACAGTCCCAGCATTTGGTCTTCCAACAAGGCACTTAACCCCCAGCTGTTCTGATGGAGCAGCTCGTTGGCCGACAGTCTTACTTAGCAGCCCCAATGTGCCGCCTTCCTTTCGCCAGCTCTTATATTACAACGACAAATAAACCTTCATAAAGGAAGAATCAATTACTCCAGGCAGAATGGATTTTTTTAAAAAGGTGGGTTTCACGAAGTCCAAATGTTCTCACTGTTTTATTCGTATCCATATATCTCAGTGAAGTAAATCCAAATGGACTTAACTCAACATTTTCCCAGACAAAAGTTCAATATGTATTATATTCTTATACCCTGGGTAAGAGGCCCTTTATGCAAATGTTCAGGTTCATTTTAGTATTTATTTAGTGTCTCTACTGTGACATGTTTACATGCTTAAAGGTGGGGTAGGTAAGTTTGAGAAACCGGCTCGAGATCGCTAGAATTTGAAAATACACAACCGGAGAAAATCTACCACTTCCTTACAGAGCCCCTCCTCCAACACACACGAACGCGCACATGACCAAGGAGGGCACGAGATAAGTTTGTGCCCCGATGGAAGGCTGACAGGCAGGTAGGCCATCCAATCCGTTTAGCTGTACTTTTTACAGTATTACGGCTTCTACAGATGACATTTTTTTATGGATTTTTTGTCAAAGCACTTCAGATATTCATTGCTATCGGGATGTTAAGAGCATTCCATGGAATATAACAAAAAGTGTATCTCGAGCCGGTTTCTGAAACTTACCTACCCCACCTTTAAGTGTTCAAAAAGCTCTTTATTCTCTCATACTGCCTGTGGTGCTGCACCTCTTTTCACCCTCTGTTAGATAACACAGCCCAGCCTGCTCCGATTGGTTAGCAGGCGGGCTCCGCTGTGATTGGTCAACCACTTAGCGATCTCCCGCCCCTTACCCTATCACATACAATGTGTTCTAGCACAAGCCAAAAGAAGGGGTGAGTTGTACTGAGTGATGTCACTATGACAAGAGTAAACAAAGGGCGAGTGAAACTGCCTCTGGAGGAAACTTTGGGATTTTAGCCTTTGCAGACCTTTTACATGCACTAAAAACATATATAACACAACTACAGGTAAGGGGAAATGTCAGAAAGCATAATAAGGCCCCCTTAAGTGAACGCCACAACACATCCTAAGAGGAGCAAGACTCGGGGCCACAGTTTTATTGAGCAATAACAAGAGCAAAGCATATCTGGACAGTGTGGGCTCTCCCATTTGCCGAGCCCCCAAAGGGTAACATGCAATTCTTTTATTGGAAATGTTTTTTCATTCAGTTTTGCGCTCCCTTGCAATATTTTTTTATCCTTCCCCGCTGATCCATGGAAACGTTTTTATTGGTCAAGGTCCAGTTTGATAGACTGCAGGGGAAGGTTCTGGAGATACTACAGAAAGGAGAGATGACCTGACCACTTAACATTAGATATTTATTGTTCATTAAAACCTTTACAGCCGAGCTCCGACAGTATGCAGCACCATAAGAACATCTGCTCTTTGTGGTGGTTCAGGCTGTGGATAAGGTGGTAGCACTGCGGCTACATTTGTGGTTTCATTGATGCTATGTAGATGGCTATGGTATATAGACACGTTTCTTCCCCGCTCCTATTTAGAGATATGACACTGTCTATGAAGCTGCATATATATTTCTTTTCCACGCCAGAATAAAACACAACATTCCTCCAGTGATTTTTATATGATAAAAACATTGATTACTACCAAAGACAACTGGAGTCTTTGAAGTGTGGTAACAGACGCTCTACAGCATGCGCCAAAAATTAAGCAAAATCTGTCATATCACAGTCTAGGGAATTTGTAAGGAAATGACAGCCCCAGATTACACGGGTTGAGAGTCAAAGCTGTACTTTTAATGACAAAAAAGTATATGTTCGGCAATATATCTGAACCTAAATGCTTCTCAACACTACGTGATAACAACCACGGTCAGTTCACTGCAAAACATACACCCCCCACAACCATACGTTGTATGGCCCCCATTTTAAAGTTATGTGTCACGGCGAGTTATGATGCC
>JAMFTG010001787.1:0-49624 GCA_023974075.1 Chaenocephalus aceratus
TGTCCTCTTCTACATCAACATGTGTCCCTCCCTCTTCTCCATGTCTCTTCTACATCAACATGTGTCCCCTCTGTGGAAAGAGACTCTGAAAGTTTCAGGAACAAAGATTTTCTCTCTTTTTGATCCATTTCTATAAAAACCTGTCTGAAGATGAGCTGATCAGATTTTGCCCACTTTATGATGTCATAACGATGTTTTGTCTTGTGTAACCATTAGCCAATCAGCAACCAAGGGATATATTGATGAAACAGTATAATAGGAACCCTTTAAAGCCATGACTGCCTCAGTATAATCTGTGACTCCTACACCTTCCATTCGTTAAAGAATCCCAGCCAGCAGCTCACCCCCGTGAATCTGCTCCTCCAGCTCCTCGATCCTCTCCTCGTACTCCGCTAAGTCGTCCTTGTGTCTGCGGGTGATGTCGGCCATCTTCTGCCGCTGAACGTCCTGCAGAGCCGTCAGCTCGTGTTGGTGTTCGTCCACCTCTCGCCTCATCTCCTCGCGCAGATCCTGTCCCAGAGCGGCAGAAAACATCAAGGTTGTGAGACCCGGTGCACTTGGTGCAAGATGTTATGAAATTACTTAAAATGTGGCGACGGCAAAGCAAAACTATGAACACAGCACTTAGTAGAATATAAATCTGAAGTGCGGTAATACGAGGAACCTCTTTCACATTCTCAATTAACAGCAGCTTGAGTTTCAGATTAAAAAACTCACCTTGATAGTCCTTTGGAGTTTGAGGATCTCTCCCTGGTCGCCGTTACCCCGTTCCTGTTGCTGTTGACGCCTAGAATAATATACAACAACAACATCTCGTCAGGAACACAAAAACAATCAAGTTGGGTTTTTGTTGATATGAAACTGTACGGCTGCGCATTAGCACTAGTATTTTAAACAATAAAGGAACTAAAAATAAGTATGAAATTATTTATTGTGAATGTTTAATGCTTTTAGAATCTCATGCTTGTTTATCACCGTGTTTTATGTCTCATAAGAAAACTGCTTGCTTTCAGATCAACTTGAAAAAATATATTATTTTCACTAAAGTTCAAAATCATTGCAAGTTGTTTATCTTATTTGTTTAATTTTCTCCTCTTTTCTATATGTATTGTGTGTTTTGTGTTTGGTTAGCACATGTGTATCACTTTTGTTTATTTCATCGTTGACTTCTGATTAAAAGTATATAACAAAAAAAAATCTGTCTATAATAAATATAGTGTGAGAAATGTAAACAGTTGGGTCTTTTGGCGGCTAATTGATTATAGAAATGTCATACTTTAATATTTTATTTGGGCTTTTAGAAGAAGAACGCACACAGTTAATAAATACAACTATTCTTCCGGCTAAAATACATATTTTTAAAAGTCAATCAAGGAGTAATCTTCATTTAAAGGTCACCTATCATGCTATTTTTAGGCAATAGCTTAGGTCTCAGATATATAAAAACATGTCTATGAAGTGTTTGCTCAAAATACCAAACAGATCATTCTATCCATGCCTCATATCCCTCTATTTCACTTCCTGTTTCAAAAGTGCTGATTTTGGGATAAAGCTTTAAAAAAGAAAATAATTGATAAAAAAGAAAAGGAGGGTGCTGAGCTCATGCGGGACCCGGCAGCTACCGTCTAAACTAAATGCTGCCGTGATGAAACGCCATATCATGGATCATCAAGGATTCTCTCTGAAACAGTCTGGAGCTCAAAGGCTTTCTCTCTTGCCGGTTATACCACAAGGTGAGTTCCTTTCTACTTCCTGCTTCTTCACACACATGCTCTCCAGTACAGGTTAGCTCTGAGAGTTAGCCATGCTAATGTAAACACCGACCATATTACGTCCAAAACAGTCGGGCATTGTTTCTGATAGCAACGTTTCTGATTGGGCCGTGGGTCCACATTTCAGATATTACGTCATATCGGACGCAAATCTGGATCAGCTCCGTTGTTCCCCGTTTTTAGAGATTTGGGTACGGAGGAAAAGAGAGAGGGTTTTATTTCCTGACGCTGCGTGAGTTCCCCGACACACCGGGGACACATGTTTATGTATAACAGACATCAACAAGTGCATTTTGCATGATAGGTCCCCTTTAAGGTGTTTAAAGAGTAGATTAAAAATACAATTTATTTTGAAAAAAAATTATTGCCAAAAAAAATGAAAAGGGTGGATCAACACGCCATGAAATGGGAAATAATGAGCTCTAACGAAGAGTGGGATTAAAGGAACAATAAATATGCTTTCCATGTTGTGTTTTTGGTTGTCTACCTACAGTATTGTTGTTTGTGAAGTGATCCTACTGACTGTATCTTTATCGCTCCTGTTTTTGTTTTTTTGTTTTTGTCTGAGATGGGAATGTCATCTCCTATATGTTATTGTTATGTCCATGTCCATGTCTTTAGCCTGTACAAAATAAACTATTCCTGTGGCTGGATGAGCCAGTCCTGCTACATATTATAAGTCAGGGATCACCAACTACATTTATCCAATAGACCCTTTCGCAGGGAAGGCTACGCAGTACGCAGGCTACTGTCCCGCAGCTGCTGCCTCTCTGTTGGACTCTGTTGGGGGGTGCATGTACTGTGAAGTCGCCGGAGCCTCGCAGCTACTGCTGCGGAGCGTATAAAGCAGACTCTTCACGCTAACGAAGAATCACTTCTCCTTCAGGGCAGGGACGGCTACGCAACACGCAGTCTACTGTCCCGCAGCTGCTGCCTCTCTGCTGGACTCCAGTACTGTACATTACTCACGAGACGTTGTAAAGAACGCACGCACTAACCACTCCGCCAAAGTCACCGTGCGGGCCGGATGAGAATGTCTGGCGGGCCGGATGAGAATGTCTGGCGGGCCGGATGAGAATGTCTGGCGGGCCGGATGAGAATGTCTGGCGGGCCGGATGAGAATGTCTGGCGGGCCGGATGATGGTCGCTGTTATAAGGGAATAAGTGAACACTGCATCCTCGTCATGATTACCTGAGAGATCCTGCTCCAGTGAGTCACCTCGGCCTCCAGACGCAGGACCTCATTGGACAGCCGGTTGATTTCCTGCTGAGACCACAGGACGTCGCTGAGGTCCATCTCGTCGCCGTGGAAACCCGAGTGTGTCCCCGAGGGCCGCGACAGGAAGGAGGAAGCAGAGGAGGAGGAAGTGGTGGAGGAGGAAGTGGTGGAGACAGGAAGCATGGCGGGACCAACGGAGGAGGACTGAGACGACTTCTGCAGAGTCTGAAAGTCTTCGTGGAGACCGCTTTGCCGAGCCTTCAGGTGACTGATCTCCACCTGGAGACACAGAACACATCTTAGGGTTAGGCTCGTAGAGAGGCGCAGGAAGGAGTCCGACAACCTGGAAAGAGTCCTCATTCGAGCTGGTCTCAGGACTTTGCATGTGTTTTTGGTTGTTAGCCTGAAATAAGGTCGGTTTAAATCTTTGTTTTTTGCACGTCTATTATTTCCATTTGAAGGTGCTTTTGTGCACGGTAATATTAGGCTACACTTATATATTAAGTATTGTTGATATAGGAAGGTTGCAAGAACAACAACATATTTATTAACAGCATTATAAGTATTTAATTTAATTGAAATGTAATCAGCCATGTGTGTGACAAAATCAAAACATTTTCACATCGTCATTTTCACGTCGTCTTTTATAGGTTTAAATAAAGTCATACATTTGATTAAATTATTTTATGCAGTCTTAACGTCCACATATATTACACATTTATAGAGCCAACTACAATACTGAATTGTTTAATGGTCAAAGCATCATGGGTCCTTTATTACTGGACGTTCTGTCATTGAATAAGACATGGGGATACGATTCATTTCTCTTTTGAAGGATATCTTTTAACAACAAGTATTCTCTACATACATCTTTCTGCTGCAGGAGGGATCTGTACTCCGCAGACTGGCTTTTAATCTGGATCTCTGAAGCTTCCAGTTTCTCCTCCAGTTCCGCATAAAGCGTTCGTAATCTTTCATGCTGCAACGAAAAAAACGAAAGGGAGGAAGTCAGTAACACAGTTAGAAATGTAACATTATTTTTTATCCGTTTAGAGCAGTGCTTCTCAAAGTGTGGTCCGCGGACAATTGGTGGTCCGTGAGCGCCCCCTAGTGGTCCGTGAGTATATTGGTAACATTTCACATTTGAAATTAATTAATCAATTTAAGTTTTCCACACTCTCGCGGGAATATCTCCGCAATGGAGCGAGGTTAAGTTTCACTTATAGCCCAGAGCAACACCTTCGTCACACATGTTGCCACTTATTTGTACCATTTTCAGGCGATTTGTAATCTGTTCTTTTTATTGGTTAAGTGTCCTTGGTATGAAAAAGTTTGAGAAACAATGGTTTAGAGCACATGTGTCAAACTCAAGGCCCGGGGGCCAAATCAGGCCCGTGACACTACATACTACATACTGATAGACACCTGAACATCAGCAGGAGAGGACTCTTTAAAGTAGAGACACTACATACTGATAGACACCTGAACATCAGCAGGAGAGGACTCTTTAAAGTAGAGACACTACATACTGATATACACCTGAACATCAGCAGGAGAGGACTCTTTAAAGTAGAGACACTACATACTGATATACACCTGAACATCAGCAGGAGAGGACTCTTTAAAGTAGAGACACTACATACTGATATACACCTGAACATCAGCAGGAGAGGACTCTTTAAAGTAGAGACACTACATACTGATATACACCTGAACATCAGCAGGAGAGGACTCTTTAAAGTAGAGACACTACATACTGATATACACCTGAACATCAGCAGGAGAGGACTCTTTAAAGTAGAGACACTACATACTGATATACACCTGAACATCAGCAGGAGAGGACTCTTTAAAGTAGAGACACTACATACTGATATACACCTGAACATCATCAGGAGAGGACTCTTTAAAGTAGAGACACTACATACTGATATACACCTGGACATCAGCAGGAGAGGACTCTTTAAAGTAGAGACACTACATACTGATATACACCTGAACATCAGCAGGAGAGGACTCTTTAAAGTAGAGACACTACATACTGATATACACCTGAACATCAGTAGGAGAGGACTCTTTAAAGTAGAGACACTACATACTGATATCCACCTGAACATCAGCAGGAGAGGACTCTTTAAAGTAGAGACACTAATACTGATATACAGCTGAACATCAGCAAGGAGAGGACTCTTTAAAGTAGAGACACTACATACTGATATACACATCAACATCAGCAGGAGAGGACTCTTTAAAGTAGAGACACTACATACTGATATACACCTGAACATCAGCAGGAGAGGACTCTTTAAAGTAGAGACACTACATACTGATATACGCCTGAACATCAGCAGGAGAGTACTCTTTAAAGTAGAGGCACTACATACTGATATTACACCTGAACATCAGCAGGAGAGGACTCTTTAAAGTAGAGACACTACATACTGATATACACCTGAACATCAGCAGGAGAGGACTCTTTAAAGTAGAGGACACTACATACTGATATACGCCTGAACATCAGCAGGAGAGGACTCTTTAAAGTAGAGACACTACATACTGATATACGCCTGAACATCAGCAGGAGAGGACTCTTTAAAGTAGAGACACTACAGACTGATATACACCTGAACATCAGCAGGAGAGGACTCTTTAAAGTAGAGACACTACATTCTGATATACAGCTGAACATCAGCAGGAGAGGACTCTTTAAAGTAGAGACACTACATACTGATATCCACCTGAACATCAGCAGGAGAGGACTCTTTAAAGTAGAGACACTACATACTGATATCCACCTGAACATCAGCAGGAGAGGACTCTTTAAAGTAGAGACACTACATACTGATATCCACCTGAACATCAGCAGGAGAGGACTCTTTAAAGTAGAGACACTAATACTGATATACAGCTGAACATCAGCAGGAGAGGACTCTTTAAAGTAGAGACACTACATACTGATATACACCTGAACATCAGCAGGAGAGGACTCTTTAAAGTAGAGACACTACATACTGATATCCACCTGAACATCAGCAGGAGAGGACTCTTTAAAGTAGAGACACTAATACTGATATACAGCTGAACATCAGCAGGAGAGGACTCTTTAAAGTAGAGACACTACATACTGATATACACATCAACATCAGCAGGAGAGGACTCTTTAAAGTAGAGACACTACATACTGATATACACCTGAACATCAGCAGGAGAGGACTCTTTAAAGTAGAGACACTACATACTGATATACGCCTGAACATCAGCAGGAGAGGACTCTTTAAAGTAGAGACACTACAGACTGATATACACCTGAACATCAGCAGGAGAGGACTCTTTAAAGTAGAGACACTACATACTGATATACGCCTGAACATCAGCAGGAGAGGACTCTTTAAAGTAGAGACACTACATACTGATACACGCCTGAACATCAGCAGGAGAGGACTCTTTAAAGTAGAGACACTACATACTGATATACGCCTGAACATCAGCAGGAGAGGACTCTTTAAAGTAGAGACACTACAGACTGATATACACCTGAACATCAGCAGGAGAGGACTCTTTAAAGTAGAGACACTACATTCTGATATACACCTGAACATCAGCAGGAGAGGACTCTTTAAAGTAGAGACACTACATACTGATATACACCTGAACATCAGCAGGAGAGGACTCTTTAAAGTAGAGACACTACATACTGATATACACCTGAACATCAGCAGGAGAGGACTCTTTAAAGTAGAGACACTACATACTGATATACAGCTGAACATCAGCAGGAGAGGACTCTTTAAAGTAGAGACAGTACATACTGATATACACCTGAACATCAGCAGGAGAGGACTCTTTAAAGTAGAGACACTACATACTGATATACACCTGAACATCAGCAGGAGAGGACTCTTTTGTTACGGTTATCTGAGAGAACCCAAACGCAGGACACGGCAGTGTGTTATAAAGGTTTTATTTGGAGGAGATAATCCGGCTGGAGAGTATCCACTGGAGCGTAATCCACTGAAGAGTATCCTCCGGAGTTTTAATCCACTGGAACGTAATCCACTGAAGCGTAATCCACTGGGGTTTAACAACGATCTGGCGCTGACAGGTTGTGGAGCCTCCGCTGATATACCATCTGTAATGGCTGATGGGAATCAGGTGTGTTGCAGTGGAGAGTGCTCAACTGTTTGCAGCTGGTGGAGATTTGAGCCGGGAGCCAGGAGTGACAGGCACCACGCCCACACAGACAGGGACAGGGAAAACACACACACAAGGAAGGTGGCTGGAGAATGCAACCACCACAGTACCCCCCCCCTTAAGGGACGCCTCCAGGCGGTCTACCAGGTTTACCAGGTCTTCCAGGGTTATCCCGGTGGAAGTCCCGTATCAGAGATGCGCCCACGATGTCTCGCCGGGGAACCCAACACCTCTCCTCTAGACCATAGCCCTCCCAATCCACCAGATATTGGAATCCCCTTCCACGGCGACGAACGTCCAACAATCGCCTGACGGTGTACGTTGGATGATTATTGATGATGCGGGGGGGTGGGGGAACACTCACTGGAGGAGACAAAGGACTGCTGGCAACAGGTTTCAACAGAGATACATGAAATGTTGGATGAACCTTCATGTGTGAGGGAAGTTTGAGTTTGACTGCAGATGGATTAATAATGGAGTCGATGATGAAGGGACCGACATACCGTGGGGTAAGTTTTTTTGACTCTGTCTTGAGTGGGAGATCTTTGGATGAAAGCCAAACACTCTGACCTGGTAAGTAGTTGGGGGCCTGGGTCCTGTGGCGGTCTGCGATGAGGCGGTTGCGGGCAGCGGAGCGGAGCTGGGCTGCTCGGGTGTCCCTCCACACCTTACGACAGCGACGAAGGTGGGTCTGAACGGAGGGAACAGCAACTTCCTCTTCCTGGGCTGGAAACAGAGGTGGTTGGAAACCCATGGCACAATGAAAAGGTGAAATACTTGTGGCTGCACTTGGCAGGGAGTTGTGGGCATACTTGATCCATGGCAGATGTGGGACCCATGACGAAGGGTTCTTGAGAGCCACACAACGAAGGGCCGACCCCAGATCCTGGTTGGCCCGTTCTGTTTGCCCGTTCGTCTGAGGATGATAGCCAGATGACAGGCTCACCGATGCTCCCAGAGCCTGACAGAAGGCCTTCCAAACGTGGGAAATGAACTGGGGGCCCCGGTCAGAGACGATGTCGGTGGGGATCCCATGAAGTCGAACTACATGGTTGACCAGAAGATCTGCAGTCTCTCGGGCAGTGGGAAGTTTGGAAAGAGCCACAAAGTGTACCATCTTTGAGAATCTGTCCACAATAGTTAGGATGATGGTATTTCCTTGTGAAAGTGGAAGTCCAGTAACGAAATCCAAGGCCACATGCGACCAAGGGCGACTAGGTACTGGCAGTGGGCGAAGCAGGCCAGCGGGAGGCTGGTGGGAGGACTTGGCGCGGGCACACACTGTACAGGCAGCAACAAAGGCCCTGGTGTCTTGAGCCATGGAAGGCCACCAGAAGCGTTGTTTGAGAACGAACAGTGTGCGATGGACACCAGGATGACATGAGAAACGAGAGGTGTGTGCCCACTGCAGGACCTTGGAGCGAACAGAGGTAAGCACAAAAAGACAATTAGCTGGGCAGTTACCTGGGCTAGGCTGCGCTCGCTGGGCCTCCCTGACCAATGACTCAATCTCCAAGGTAACAGCCCCTACCACGCAGGAGGCAGGCAGGATAGTGTCTGGACTGGCAGCTGGTCCATCGGAAGCGAACTGGCGAGAGAGGGCGTCAGGCTTGAGGTTCCGTGACCCTGGACGGTAGGTGAGGGTGAATGAGAAGCGGCCGAAATACAGGGCCCATCGAGCCTGACGGGAGTTAAGGCGCTTGGCAGATTGGATGTACGCCAGGTTCTTGTGGTCAGTCCATACAATAAAAGGGAGTTCAGCTCCCTCCAGCCAGTGCCTCCACTCCTCTAGGGCAAGTTTGACAGCCAGCAGCTCTCTGTTACCCACGTCATAGTTCTTCTCAGCTGGGGTGAGGCGGCGAGAGAAAAATGCACAGGGATGCAATTTTTGGTCTCGTTCCGAGCGCTGGGAAAGAACTGCTCCTACCCCGGTGTTGGAGGCATCGACCTCCACAACGAACTGGCGAGAGGAATCAGGGTGGATGAGCACAGGGGCAGTGGTGAAGAGTCTCTTTAGCTCTGAAAAGGCTGCATCGCACTCTGGGGTCCAGGAAAAGCCAGTTGTGGGGGAAGTGAGTCTGGTTAAAGGACCCGCCACTCTGCTGTAGTCCCTGATGAAGCGCCGATAGAAATTGGCGAAACCAAGAAACTGTTGAAGCAGTTTGACTGAGGTTGGTTTGGGCCACCCCACCACCGCTTGGATCTTCTCAGGGTCGGACCTAAGCTTTCCTTCCTCAACGATGTAGCCCAGGAATGAGACTGTGTTGACATGGAATTCGCATTTTCTCCGCCTTTACAAAGAGTCTGTTCTCCCGGAGTCTCTGCAGCACCTGCCTGACATGGATAATGTGCTCCTCCTTGTTACGAGAGAATATGAGGATGTCATCCAGGTAGACAAAGACTGATCGGTTGAGGAGGTCACGGAGCACATCGTTCACCATTGACTGAAAGACTGCAGGGGCATTCGTCAGTCCAAAAGGCATCACCAGATACTCGAAGTGACCGAGTGGTGTGTTAAAGGCCGTCTTCCACTCGTCCCCTTCTCGGATTCTGACGAGGTGGTAGGCATTGCGGAGGTCCAGTTTGGAAAAAATGGTGGCTTCCTGGAGGGGTTCAAAGGCGGAGTTAATGAGGGGTAGTGGGTATTTGTTTTTTACAGTAATGGCATTGAGACCCCTGTAATCAATGCAGGGCCGCAGTGAGCGGTCCTTCTTGGAGACTAAGAAAAACCCAGCACCGACCGGGGAGGAGGATGGCCGAATGACACCAGCAGCCAGGGAGTCATGGATGTAATTTTCCATGGATTTTCTCTCAGGGCGAGATAGGTTGAACAGACGTGAGGAAGGCAGAGGGGCCCCGGGAAGGAGGTCAATGGGACAGTCGTAGGGTCGATGAGGAGGAAGAGAAAGAGCTCGCTGTTTACTGAACACCTCTCCTAGGCTATGATATTCAGTGGGGACAGATGACAGGTCAGGCGGCTCGATCTTGAGTGGTGGAGAGGCGGCCTCTGCTGGCGGTAGGGGCAGACTGCAGGCATGAGGATAAGCAAAAAGAACTCCAACTAATGATCTTGCCAGTTACCCAATCAATCTGGGGGTTATGAGTTCTTAACCAGGGATGGCCCAGCACTATGGGGGCCTGAGGTGAGGAAATTAGGTGAAACTGAATAAACTCACAATGGTTTCCAGACAGAATGAGGTTTACTGGCTTGGTGCGGTGAGTGACTTGGGCCAGGAATTTTCCATTTAGAGCATTAGCACTAAGAGGTGAATCTAACACTTCGCAGGAAATTCCTGCCTGAGCTGCAATGTCAATGTCCAAAATATTCTCATCCGCCCCCGAGTCCACTAAGGCGAGCAGGGGTAGGGACTATTGGTTGCAGCAAAGCATGGCTTCTAGCTGTGTTCTGGGTCGGGGGTTGAGAGAGGAGGAAGGGCTCGCCAGAATCCCCACAGCTACTGACGAGCCTGACCTTTTGGCAGACTAGGACAGGAGGAAACGAGATGACTGGTTTGGCTGCAATAAACACATTCCCCAGCATGGATCCTTCTAGCAGGCTCAGATGGTGAGAGGCGGGCCCTTCCCACTTGCATGGGCTCATCTCCATGGGATGAGGCTGAGTAAGGAGTTGGGAAAGATCGGGGAATAGGGGTAGTGGCGGTTCCAATTTGGGGATCAAGTGAGAAGTCGCTGGGATTGGAGTGACGGCTAGTCCTATCCCTACGTCTCTCTCTGAGGCGATTATCAATCTTAATGGCTGTGGCTATTAAATTATCCAAGCTACCTGGATCATCCCTAGCCGCTAGCTCGTCTTTAATTGCTTCGTTCAGCCCCTGAAGAAAAGCATCCTGTAGTGACTCGTTATTCCAGCGTGAGTCGGAAGCCACTGTTCTAAACTCCACTGAAAATTCGGCTACACTACGGGAGCCCTGCCGGAGAGAAAGAAGGCGCCTAGCAGCATCCCTCCCCCGTACCGGGTGATCAAAAACTTTTTTCATTTCGGAAATGAAAGTATCATATGACCAGCAAATGTGTGGCTGGCTCTCCCCAACAGCTGTAGCCAATCTAAAGCCCTCCCCCTCAACAGGCTCATTACATATGCTACCCTAGCCCCATCTGTGTGATAAGTACTAGGCTGCTGCTCAAAAACTAACGTACACTGGAACAAAAAGGCTCTACAATTACCCAAATCTCCAGCGTATCGTTCAGGTGTGGGAATGACAGCCTCTCGTAGCTGATGGAGGAGTGCGGCAGGAGGGGGGGGAGGGCCTGTCGGCTGTGCAGCGTGCTGCGGAGGAAAAGCCTGTGAAGTGAGCAGTTCTACCTGCGTGCCGATTCTTTGCACATTAACGGAGAGGTTCCGGAGAGTCTCCAATGCCTCACGGAGAATTGTATCATGATGCCCCACGAGAGCGCCTTGACTGGCCAGGGCTTGGCAGAGTTCGTCCGTAGTTTTGGCCTGGTAGCCGGTGTCCGCTGGGTCCATACTGGCCAGATCGTTCTGTTACGGTTATCTGAGAGAACCCAAACGCAGGACACGGCAGTGTGTTATAAAGGTTTTATTTGGAGGAGATAATCCGGCTGGAGAGTATCCGGCTGGAGAGTATCCACTGGAGCGTAATCCACTGAAGAGTATCCTCCGGAGTTTTAATCCACTGGAACGTAATCCACTGAAGCGTAATCCACTGGGGTTTAACAATGATCTGGCGCTGACAGGTTGTGGAGCCTCCGCTGATATACCATCTGTAATGGCTGATGGGAATCAGGTGTGTTGCAGTGGAGAGTGCTCAACTGTTTGCAGCTGGTGGAGATTTGAGCCGGGAGCCAGGAGTGACAGGCACCACGCCCACACAGACAGGGACAGGGAAAACACACACACAAGGAAGGTGGCTGGAGAATGCAACCACCACATCTTTAAAGTAGAGACACTACATACTGATATACACCTGAACATCAGCAGGAGAGGACTCTTTAAAGTAGAGACACTACATACTGATATACACCTGAATATCAACAGGAGAGGACTCTTTAAAGTAGAGACACTACATACTGATATACACCTGAACATCAGCAGGAGAGGACTCTTTAAAGTAGAGACACTACATACTGATATACACCTGAACATCAGCAGGAGAGGACTCTTTAAAGTAGAGACACTACATACTGATATACACCTGAACATCAGCAGGAGAGGACTCTTTAAAGTAGAGACACTACATACTGATATACACCTGAACATCAGCAGGAGAGGACTCTTTAAAGTAGAGACACTACATACTGATATACACCTGAACATCAGCAGGAGAGGACTCTTTAAAGTAGAGACACTACATACTGATATACACCTGAACATCAGCAGGAGAGGACTCTTTAAAGTAGAGACACTACCTACCGATATACACCTGAACATCAGCAGAAGAAGACTCTTTAAAGCAGAGACACTACATACTGATATACCCCTGAACATCAGCAGGAGAGGACTCTTTAAAGTAGAGACACTACATACTGATATACACCTGAACATCAGCAGGAGAGGACTCTTTAAAGTAGAGACACTACATACTGATATACACCTGAACATCAGCAGGAGAGGACTCTTTAAAGTAGAGACACTACATACTGATATACACCTGAACATCAGCAGGAGAGGACTCTTTAAAGTAGAGACACTACATACTGATATACACCTGAACATCAGCAGGAGAGGACTCTTTAAAGTAGAGACACTACATACTGATATACACCTGAACATCAGCAGGAGAGGACTCTTTAAAGTAGAGACACTACATACTGATATACACCTGAACATCAGCAGGAGAGGACTCTTTAAAGTAGAGACACTACATACTGATATGAACCTGAAAGTGAGCAGAATATAAAGCCCCTTTAAAATACTAAAATAGTAAATGACTGGTTATCTCGTGGCCAAGAGAAGGAGGTAATTATAGGTTTTTCCACACCGAGCATTCCTCGCTGTGACTTCAGGGGCCATTTATGTGAATTTTCCAGTGGGAAACTAACTTCTCTGATTATTCCAGCATCCCATGAATGCAGCAATGATGCCAGTGAAAGTGGCTGGATAACTGGGATGGATCAATTGAGCAACTCGTGTTATTAATTAAGGCTGTGTTTTTCCGTATATGGTCAGACACGGCGTATAGTTTCAGGTTTAGACTCCGAATAAAAATGAATAATCTCACCTCAGATTTCTGACAGGTGAACGCAGCCTCGCTGTCGGCCAACTTGGAATTGGACATCTGCAGTTCTGTGGAAGCATCTGCAGTTACATGAGGAAAAAAACATTATAATATATACATCGACACACACACACACACACACACACACACACACACACACACACACACACACACACACACACACACACACACACACACACACACACACACACACACACACACACACACACACACACACACACACACACACACACACACACACACACACACACACACACACACACACACACACACACACACACACACACACACACACACACACACACACACACACACACACACACACACACACACACACACACACACACACCACACACACACACACACACACACACACACACACACACACACACACACACACACACACGAAAAAAATTATATATATCCTGCTTACTTGAAGTAAACGTTTATTTTGTGTTCTTTTGTAATTATTGCGTGTTCTTGCATTTTATTGTGTGACACACTCTCTATGTTAGTCACACACACTGCTTTACATGACACACACACATTTCTGTTATCAGTTATGTGAACTTCACAGCTGTCGTTCCTACACACACTAAACCGACCCTACAGGCAGAACTAGTTTGAGTTCATGCCGTTTTTCTTTAAAAAAAAAAAAGTACTAACTAAGTATCGAAGGCCCGGCATGCAGATCGCCGTGTGCTCAGAAGTGATAAGAATTCATACTTTTGATTTTTGTGAGCGCTGTGAGTTGGAGATGTGGGTCAAAGTCCTCTGTGCGTCAGAGTTTCATCACTCGTGGCGTGCTCGCTTCTCAGTGATGGAACTTTAGGGTAGAACGGGCTTAAAGCAGGACTTTCAAAAGAAACCCCATAATCATTACCGTGGTTACACTCACGAGACCAGACCAGACCTAGACCTGGTGGAAACTAGAAGCTGACTGACAGCACTATTACAATAAGAGTAGAAGCGCCTTCTTTACTTACTTACTTCTTTGTTTGAGGTGCGTTTAGGATAAGGACATATGTAAATACAAAGAGAACTCCTGGTACTCTTAAAAAGAGTCGATTTCTTTAAGTATTGGATTTAATCACGAACCCTGTGATCTGTGTTAGCATCAGGATGTTAGCTGCTCCACCGACGGCGAATGAGAGGTTAATCGCTCGACTGAGAAGGTTTTTAGTAGTATTTTAAATAAAGCTGAATCTAAAGGTATTTTTTATTACTGATTCATCTGCCAATTACTTTCTTAATTCTATCAAACATGAGGGGAAAAGTGTCAAATGTCAATCCTGGCTCTAACATCCGAAGTGATTTGTTTAATTATATGACTCATAACTTCTTACCGTACGTTTTACATTCATATTTAATTTAATATGCACACTAAATGTAAATAATATCCCACTTTTATATTGTGTAATTTAGCCGATCAATAGTGTTTTAGTTGTCAGTTTACATATTTGTACCTTCACGGTCAACTTTTATATTTTCACTATTTTAATTTTGTATTTTGAGATGTGTATATTGTATAATTGTTTGTTTTCTACTCTTTTTTATTTGTGCAATATTTGTTTTGCACGCTGTTGCAACCAAAACATTTCCCAATTTGGGATCAATAAAGTATATCTTATCTTTAAATGTCTTGTTTGCACACTTTAAAAGGCTAAATGTATTATAAGATACAAAAAAGACAAACAATAAACCTCCATATTTAAGACGCTGAAAACAGCATTTTCTGACATGTTTGCATTCGGGCTGAACGACTTTAAATCCAAATCTGAAATGATGCAATTATTAAATCGCAAAGCCTGCGATTCTTTTAAAAAGAAATGTTGGTGTGTCAGTCCTCCACACCAATCAGAAGTGCTGTGCTCCACATGCACCAGCCATTGTTAACCAATCAGAAGAGGCCCCTGATAGAAGGTGATAGACAGATTGATCCAATCACCTGCCAAGTGTTTTTGAAAGTGCCTGCTCTTTATCTTCCTAGCCGGAGATATGGCCGCATTTTACAATAAACTTCCGTTGGGTCGGTTAAAAACAAATATCGCAAATCGAATCGCAATATCTGTCGCAATTAGATTATTTCCCTAAATCGTACAGCCCTAGTTTGCATTGAAAATGACAAATGTATTGATTACCAAATGTTTGTCTGTCTGTCGTCTTATATATTTGTTAGATAATCTTTTGAGATACATATTGACTCCCAGAAAACCCCTTAAACTCTAAGCTCTATAAGTGGTGCCATAGTCTTCACTCTGGCGCCATCATCCATTAAAATAAAGACTTATTAAAGGAATACATGTCTGATATATTAAGTTCAACCAGACTATGTGGGTTACATTTAACCCAACCCTGAGGGTCTCCTCCGCTCAGAGCCTGAGCCCAAACATTGATGACCTTGCTCCCGAGATGAGATGCCAAGTATCTGAGCTAGCATCTCAGAGCAGCACACTGAGTTCAATGGATGCTTCCTTCTGCACTTTGTCTCTCACGACAGCAGGGCATGTTAGGTTTGTTCTTTGAGGGAAATAGTTTTGTTGAAGCTGTGGGAAAATGTACTCCTAAGAAATTAATGAAACTGATTATTTAATGTTTAATGTTGTTTTTATAGGCAATAATTTAAGCTTTGTTAGTTCCAGGTTTAATATGTGCAATAAGTTCATTTCAATAAGTTCTGCAATAAACATTGAACCAGTCCGGCCCTCCACTAGTACCCATTTTTAATGTTGGCCCACTGTGTATTTGAGTTTGAGACCTGTGGTTTAGCACATCAGGAAACATTGTGTGTGCATCTTTTAAAAAGCACCTTTGGGGCATAGCTTGCTGACATTCTAATATGTGTGCACAGTTATACAAAGCTGAGAAGATTCACAGTTGAAGAGACATTCATTTTTCTAGTTCACTGCAGGTGAAACCGTTTGAATGCAAAATAAAAATAAAAATATTCTTGTCCTGAAAGATGTCTGACTTCATTTAGATTCAACAGCTTCTTAAGAGGAAATGTCAGTGTTAGATTGACATCCATCTCCTCATCCACATGAGAGCAAGAATACTTAAACACATCAGACACACAAAGCAGCAGTGTGTACGCTGACCTATGACCCTTCATCAAGTCGGTTGCTTACCGCAGTACTCAGTCAATTAGAAGTCTTTGGATAGCATATCAACTAACTGTCCACATCATTGTGATAAGTCAAGACTTGAGGAACTTATTGTACTGTAAATGACCCAGATCTGATTATAAACAGACCGGGCTCTGGTTTCAGACAGAGGGTGAAACGAGGTGCTGCACACAGGAGAAAAATAGAGAATAAAGTGTCTTTCTCTTTGTGTTTATAGGTGTGTGGGTACATCCTTAATTTCTCTCATTTGTGCATCTGTCGCCTGGTTGCTTAATGTCTTGTCCTTCTTGTTGGTAGCACTTGCATATGTTTCCTTGTGGTTCATTGCATTTACTGTATGTCCCCTTGGATGACAACGGCTGAAATGTAATGTATGTTTGTTTTTGAAGACAAGAGGCACACCCATGAGCTTCATATTAGGATCTTTAAGTAAACAATAACAGGAGCTGCTCTCTTGCTCTTCTCCAGTCTGATGATGTGGCCACCATATGAGATAACACACACTCACTCACCTCCTACTTCTTCCACCCCCTCCAGCAGCATGTCTTTAGTGAAGTTGGATATCTGCCCGGTGAACGAGGACAGGCTTCCTCCGACATTTCCCAGAGACTGCCCGAGGCCGGAGCCGATTCCCCCCAGCCACGATGACATCTTGACGGATACAAAACAAACCAAAACAAAGCCGGGCCGAGGAGGACTAGCAGGGGAGGGGGCTAGCTTAGCTCAAACTCCAGAGGTGATGCAGCCAATATAGTCATTAAGCTGAAATATAAACTCCACCTCAGGTTGCTATTAACTTCAAAATCCACTTTAATCTTAAAACGAAGTCGCTTTTCAGGCTGACAGAAGCTCCTTTAGCAACATCTGATCTGGAGGAATTTGCTAAGCTAAGCTAAGCTAATCTAAGCGACGTTATATGCCATTTAAACAGCTAATATGTTACTTTACATATGTACGTTTAGTACCGTCGTCTACGCTGGGTGTTAGCGGTGTTTTCAGAAGGTTTTAGAAGGTCTGACAACAATGCAAGGGGCAGAAAGTGCCACCTCAACTGCAGCCATATTTATCCGATCGGCTGCTGCTGTCAGGTTTGACGTGGACACAGGACACGGCCGCAGTGCATTGTGGGATTCTGGATGATCAACAAGTACTTCTTCTTCTTCTTCGGTTTTTAAGGCGGTTGGCGCCTCCTGCTGGATTGACCAACAAATAACAAGGCGCATTCAAGAAGTCACGTAAAGATAAAGTGTATTAAAAAACAATACACGTTGACCTAAGTCAAATATATTTAAAAGAGATAGTCAATTAAATAAATATACATACACATTCAAAAACGCTGTGCACTACAGTCGCAGTGAATAATTACAAATATACATATTCATTTACGATTACAAATTGTATATTCGTCTAAATAGTGTTTTATCCCAAAAGACAACACTTGCTTATTTTGCAGAACACATATTGTATATTTCCTCCATGCAATATGATACACTCGTCTTGAATTATCCTTTTTATTTGGCTGGATTTAGTTTCATTATTAACTTTACATATATATTTAAAGCTGGAGTCCTGAAAGTTTCCCAGAGTTTCATAGCATTTATAATTTGGGTTTAAGTTAATAAAGATATATATTCTCTCTAAGACTCCCTTATAATTCCAGCAAGAAAACAAATGAATTTCCCAGATGTATAAAACATCCAACATCCAATTACAAAAAACGACTGTTACAGTAAATGGAATACAAGTTAACAGGGGGGAATTTATAGGCATTATTCCAATACAGAAACATTTGATGTCTTCTCTACATCAACATGTGTCCCCGGTGTGTCGGGGAACTCACGCAGCGTCAGAAAATAAAACCCTCTCTCTTTTCCTCCTTACCCAAATCTCTAAAAACGGGGAATAACGGAGCTGATCCAGATTTGCGTCCGATATGACGTAATATCTGAAATGTGGACCCACGGCCCAATCAGAAACGTTGCTATCAGAAACAATGCCCGACTGTTTTGGACGTAATATGGTCGGTGTTCACATTAGCATCGCTAACACTCAGAGCTAACCTGTACTGGAGAGCATGTGTGTGAAGAAGCAGGAAGTAAAAAGGAACTCACCTTGTGGTATAACCGGCAAGAGAGAAAGCCTTTGAGCTCCAAACTGTATTTTGAGCAAAACACTTCATAGACATGTTTTTTTATATATATTTGTATATATCTGAGACCTATGCTATTGCCTAAAAATAGCATGATAGGTGACCTTTAAGTGATGTAGTAAAAAAGTGCCAGTCTGAGTCGTTTCTTCTAACTTGTTTATTAAAAGTTTTTTTTACATAGTGTTAAATACAATCTCTCAAGAGGCCAGAGGTCTGACAGCAGATGAGGAGAAAAACAGATCACTTTTTTGATTTAATATCCTGTCAGAAGACCGTCCACATAACACATAATCCCTCTGTAATTAATCATTTTAAAACTCAATGTCAGCTATCGATCTTCACTTGTAAAAAATAAAGAATAAATCGGAGGAAATGTCTTTTAATTCATAGCATTTCTGTGCAAAACAGGGAGAGGCAGGACCCAGAGCCCAGCCCAGCAGCTTATACCATCCTCACAGCGAAGGGAGAACTCTTATCTTCCATCTGGGTGGCCGTGGTGCATCTCTGGAGTGTACGTCAGGAGCACCACCATCACCCAGAGGTGCAGCAGCGCCTGGAAGAAGAAGAAGGGACAATGCTGTTAAAGGGTTCATAAGATGGAGAAATAGTAGGGCTGTACCAAATGCATTTTGTTTTAAAACATTGGGATAAGATAAGTGATCCAAAATTGGGAAATGTGTTCGTTATAGCAGCATGTCAACAAGGCATCGTAGAAAATAACAAATATAGGACATTTTTTTAAATAAAAAAGAAACCTGAACCAGATTAATTTGACTAAAGTTATTCATCGGATTAAATAAGTCTTTCATTTAATTAAATACACATTAATAGGGACAGGGCACTAATGAACATCAGTATAAGTTACATGATGTAAAAATGCTTGAGTTAGCAAAAATGCCATAGACAGGAAAATAATCATCACATGTCACAATACTTAAAGGTGGGGTAGGTAAGTTTGAGAAACCGGCTCGAGATCGCTAGAATTTGAAAATACACAACCGGAGAAAATCTGCCACTTCCTCACAGAGCCCCTCCCCCAACACACACGAACGCGCACATGACCAATGAGGGCACGCGATAAGTTTGTGCCCCGATGGAAGGCTGACAGGCAGGTAGGCCATCCAATTACTTTAGCCGGGCCGGCTCAGATGATTGGTCGTGCTTTTTACAGCGCCACGGCTTCCACTGATGACATATTTGTATGTATTTATTGTCAAAGCATTTAATGTATTCATTGCTATCGGGATGTTAACGATGTTAACGAACGCGCACATGACCAATGAGGGCACGAGATAAGTTTGTGCCCCGATGGAAGGCTGACAGGCAGGTAGGCCATCCAATCCGATTGGTTGTACTTTTTACAGTATCACGGCTTCTACAGATGACATTTTTTTATGGATTTGTTGTCAAAGCACTTAAGATATTCATTGCTATCGGGATGTTAAGAGCATTCCATGGAATATAACAAAAAGTGTATCTCGAGCCGGTTTCTGAAACTTACCTACCCCACCTTTAAGTAGAAATATATAATACACAAGACAAAATAAATTGTTCCACATGTGAAGTTATACGTGATCACAGTCCTGGTTTGCGTTTACTGGTATAGCCCAAAATATAGCATGTCATACTCACTATGTAGAGGATAACGAAAACTCTGGCCATCGGGTAACGCCTCAAGAAGATACCCAGTCTGATGCTGGAACAACAACAACATGTGTTCATTAATACCTGGGGATCATAACTCACATGTTAACTATGTAATTAAATATAATTAGAGTGAAGAAGTTACCTGAACCGGTCGATGGAGCTCGCTGCTTTCCGGACTTTTCCGTACACTCCGGGACTTTCCTGATCACTGAAGAGAACCGGGGCGTTTCTCTGACGAGCTGCTGAGATACAACACGTGGGAAGAAAGTTACCGGCAACGTAACAATAAAACATGATGAATAATTAAACATAGTTTAAGGCAGGGGTGTCAAACTCAAGGCCCGGGGGCCAAATCCGGCCCGCGACTTCATTTTCTGCGGCCCCACAAGAGCTCTGAAAGAATATAATGAGTTTATTATACGGTTACATGCCGGTTTACAGAAGCACGTTGCGCATAAACTACATGTCCCACAATGCATCTCAAATATGAATTTTGCTCCAAATTTACATTTTCACTTTTTTTCCAGAATCTGGCTTTTTTTTTTTAAATCATTGTGACATTCTCACTGAAGAGACTTCCAATTATTTGCCCTAGTCTTCTGCTTTCAGACGTAGTTAATTATGAAGTTATTACCCTATCTGATAATCATGCAATGAAGAGGCAATAATGTAATGTAATACATTATTTTATATATATTAAATATTTATATATGTATTTTTATTAGTGCCGTCAAAATTATCGCGTTAACGGCGGTAATTAATTTTTTGAATTAATTGCGTTAAAATATTTAACGCATTTAACGCATGTGCAGAATGGCCCGCCCCATAGTGCCACCAGTGGCAGCGCCAGGGTATGGCTGGGGTAGGCTACACCCATACCAAGAAATGGCTTAGCCCCACCATGAAAAATGATGTTAAAGTAAGCAAAATAAAGTCTGCCAACTCGCGCGGAGTAAATTGCACAGACAGCAGTTAGTAAGATTGATTTCAGTAGCCACGGTTTTGAAAACTTTTGTCACGTAGTGATCGTCTTCTCAATAGAACATCTTTGATAACGGCGTGGTGTTGTTGCAGAGTCCCGACGGAGAATACTCTTGCTGTAGTACAGGGCAGAGCCATATAATAGTAATAATATGGCTCTGGTACAGGGGTGCACATAACTGGTACGCAGGTTATGTGCGTAATCTGAAATGCGTACCGTCACTTGTGTCACAAAGCGCATTTGCGTACCGACGTACTTGTGAAGCTTTTCCAGAAGGCGGTTAGATCACCGGACGACAGAGTCGGTCTCCGTGTGCACAGACAGGCTGCTGTTAACGTCGGTCTGTACAACGGAACTGTGCCAAAACTACGCCGACCGGCTGCGGAGGGAGACTCCCCCCTTCACTGGAGAACTGCGCTAAAACAGCTGATCACAACGTTCACACTCTGTGGTCACGAAGTACTCCACTAGCCCCCCCCCCTGTCGACTTTCCTGAAGTACTCCCCCGTTGATAGAAATCAACACGTAATGAATTAAGACCCCACGGTTTGATGATTGATAGGTGTGTGGGTTGTCTTTCATTTTGACATGCAGAATTTTTTTATAATAAACATAGATACTGTGTTAAATGGATATATCCGCCTGCTTTCATTTATCTTTCCATTCCCACAACAATATACATAAATAAATGGCATATTTTGGACATAGTTCGAATGGTGATTAATCATGATTAATTAATTTTTAAGCTGTGATTAATCTGATTAAAATTTTTAATCGTTTGACAGCCCTAATTTTTATATAGTCTTGAAGTTACAACCGGCCCTTTGAGTGCAACCATAATGCTGATGTGGCCCGCGATGAAATTGAGTTTGACACGGCTGGTTCAAGGAAATAGGGAAATGAAAAGAGAATCCTAAAAGAGAAATAATAATAATAATAATAATAATACATTTTATTTGTAGGCGCCTTTCATGACACCCAAGGACACCGTACATTTAAAAAAAAAAGAAAAAAACTAAATAAAAAAGAAATAAAAAAAAGCTAATAGGCAACAGAACATGATAAAAAAAACACAAACAGGAAATCATGGAGGAGACAATCAAGTGGACACAAATGGGACATATAATGGGGGCACTACAGTGAGTAAGCAGATTTGAACAGGTGGGTTTTTAATTGGGATTTGAATATGGTGGTTGTGTCTGACTGTCGGATGTGCGGGGGGAGGGAGTTCCAGATAAATAAATGCAAGAAATAAAGAAAAACAAACAAAGAGGAAACTGTACCAACAGGGTGAATCAGATGTTGTTGTTCAGGAAAGTAAAAGACTTCAACACTGAATTGCGTAATTTTCTTTTCTTTCTTTTACTGTTCTTATATTATTAAAGTTTAATGTTACAGGACTCGTTCATAAATATATAAAAACTGGCATAGTGTGGGGAAATTAAATTATAATTACAGTATAAATCTGATTCATGCCCATTGCTCCCAATTTAGACATTTATAATAAATCCAGATTATTTATATTTTTATATTCATAAAACTCCGATAGATTCCAACATTTTCCTTTATTTCTGCAGAAATAAATCGATAAATTGTTGATTTATTCCTCAAATATTCTATAAATGTTTAAAGGATATCAAATACAGGTATACAAGTATTGAAAATGTAAATATTACTTACTTAGTATTTTGCATTTTAAATATGAAACACTTGAAAGCGGAATGATGTCGCCATCCATCGAACATAAAGGCACAATTATCTAAAGAATATATATAACACTTTCTAACAAAAATCGTACCTGGATTTTATTCTAATTATATAATTAATGTTTAGTCTATCCGATTCATGCCCATTGTTCCCAATTTAGACATTTATATGAATAAATCCAGATTATTTTTATATAAACTAAGCACAAAAAGGCAGAGGCGTGTGGCGCAGTGGATAGTGCGTTGGTGTTTGGATCAGGGGGTCCCAGGTTCAAACCCCACTGCAGTCAGCATGTCGTTGTGTCCCTGAGACACTTCACCCCAAACTGCTCCTGTATGTAAGTCGCTTTGGATAAAAGCGTCTAACAAGTGACATGTAATGTAAAATACAAATCATATCCCTAAGTCTTATTAAATGTCTTTGTTGTAACAATGCTTCTTGGCATTCAATCCGTTTGAAAGCTTGTTTATTCCCCTTTGAAATGGTGCAGTCCTGGAAATAAAGGCACCCATTCGCTCTAAAATTAACAAAAAAAATATATGCAACACTTTCACATCGAACCAATATCCTACCTGGCCCCTCGAGGTTGCTCATGTTGATGGAGGGCCCCCCGCTGTGCCCCCCCTCCCGGCTCTTCAGCTGCGTCTCCAGCCGCTCCATCTGAAACACCAGAGCGCTCTTCTCCGTCCCCAGAGCCTCCAGCATGGTCTGCTTCTGGATGAGCGTCTCCGTCAGCTGGTGCAGACGGCTCTCCAGCTCCGTCTGGCTGCTGCTGCTCAGAGCCTTGTTGGTCAGCTGCAGGCCATCAGCAGCATCGTGTTAACACCTCTTGTTGTTACATACCAACTAGTCAAAGTCAACTTTATTGTCAATCTCAAAATATGTTTGTACACACAGAAAGATCGAAATACTGTTTCCCACAGTCCCGAGGTATAAAAAAACACTCAATAATTACAAAAGAACACAAAATAAACGTTTACTTGTAAGCAGGATATATATAAAAAAAGATGTCCAAAGCAGCGTAAAAGTGACTGGTGCTGGATTCTTTTGTGTGTGTGTGTGTGTGTGGACTAGCATTACTATACTTGTGGGGACCTAAATCTGTTTACACAGTCACGTGTGGGGACTCGCCTCCCTTATGGGGACAAAATGGAGGTCTCATGAGGGGAATCATTAATTTTAGGGTGAAGACTTGGTTAGGGTTAAGGTTAAGGGTTAGGCATGTGTTGGTTATGGTTAAGGTTAGGATAAGTCTCCAGGAAATGCATGTAAGTCAATGTAATGTCCCCTGAAGTGATGTATACATGGTATATGTGTGTGTGTGTGTGTGTGTGTGTGTGTGTGTGTGTGTGTGTGTGTGTGTGTGTGTGTGTTAAAGTCTATGTGAAATATGTGCAATATATATATATATATATGCCGTTAAAAAATGTGCAATATATACCTGGCTGCTAAATCCTGTATTTTTATAAAATGTGTAACTTTTTTTATTATAATTTTTTTTTTAAATCTTTAGTACTTTTTGTTATGCATGCTTCTTAGGTAACGTGAAGCTGTCTTTGGCTCTTTTCTGCTGTTACAATGTAAATCCCCCTCTGTTTTTCGTACCAAGGACCACCTAACTCCACAAATATCCAAAAACACATCGTTTTTCTAGAACAGATTACAAATCGCCTGAAAATGGTACAAACAGGCGGCTGTATGTATGTGTGAAACTTAAGCTCGCTCCATTGAGGAGATATTCCTGCGAGAGTGCGGAAAACTTACATTTATTCATTTATTTCAAATGTTACCAATATACTCACAGACCACTAGGGGGCGCTCACGGACCACCAGTGGTCCGCGGACCACCCTTTGAGAAGCACTGGACTAAAGGTATTATTAGTTATTTCAGTCAGACAACTCGTGTGTTTCTTAATATAGAATAGAATAGAATTCCTTTATTGTCATCGCACCGGGTACAACGAAATTTTAAAAAGCAATCCTCGCCGTGCATTTCCACATAAAACGAATACATATATATCTATATAAACATATACACACATAAACATATGCTCACACATCCATACCAACATGCTCACACATCCCGGATTGATTACTGCAATGCACTTCTGACCGGCCTTCCCCTCAAGCTCCTCCATAGACTGCAAATACTCCAGAACTCTGCTGCCCGGGTCATCCTCCGCACCAACCCATCCGACCACATCACCCCCATTCTCACTCAGCTACACCGGCTTCCTGTACGCTACCTTGCCCCCATCTACATCTCTGACCTCCTTCAGGAGCACACCCCCTCCCGCACCCTCCGCTCTTCGTCCGCAGGACTTCTCACCGTCCCAAGCTCTCGCCTCAAAACCATGGGTGCTCGAGCTTTCAGCTGCTCGGCTCCCAGACTCTGGAACACCCTGCCACGACACCTCCGACAGTCTGATTCCATAACGACATTCAAATCCCAACTCAAAACCCACCTGTTCAAACTGGCATTTTCTCTATACTCTGTACCCTGTGTCCTTTTGTGTCCTTTTGTGTCCTTTTGTAGTCCACTTCCTGTTGTTTGTCTCGTCTTACCCCGGCTGATACTTCACTAAATCCACTGTTTTAATTTGTAAGGTAAAATTGTAAATGTAAATTGTAAATCTGTAACCCTGTAAGGTGTCCTTGGGTGTTATGAAAGGCGCCCCCCAAAATAAATGTATCATTATTATACATATGTTTATTAGAAGCAGCATATAGTTTGAGTTTGGCGTCTCGGCTCGAGCCTCATCACTCCACAGATTTACAAAGAGCACTGAGTGATGATTAGATACGGTAACTATCCCCCGAGCCTACAGGTGGAAGCTTCATCGAGGTTGCAATGATTAGTGGATCGACAACTATTTTGCTAGGCGATGAAAGTTATTCAAAACCTGTCAGGTCATTCTGTTTCCAGGCTCTCGATGATGGATATTTCTTGATTTTATCCATTTCTTAAATCATATTTAAGTAAATAGTTTTGCTTTCGACTGACGGACCATATAAAGAAGACATCACCCCCGTTTTTCAGTTCGTGTTTTGAGCCACTGGAATAGTCTGCTTAAGGATTAGAGAGCTGCTGGAAGAGTTGAAACCTTTACATTAAAACTGAAATATCAATTCACTAATGTCGCTGGGTGGTATTTCAGTTGTATAGTGCGGTTTGACTTCTCTATATATTTAATACTATATTATTACATTTGTATAATTGATTGTCTCCTGTGTATTGGTCTGAAACTGTCTTTTCTATTTGTTTCAAACATGTCCGTCTTATCTCCGGCTTGTCAGTCTTCTGTGAAACCCTTTGAACTCCAACCTGTATGAAAGTCTATAAATAGCCTGACTGATTAATACATTGATTGCATCCCAATGTACCACGCTGCCATACGACTGCTTTTACATCCACTGTATAATCATCATTGTTATAAAGCGACTGACCTGGTTCCTGAGTCTTTGGATATCATCCTCTCGGTCTTTGATCCTGCTCTGCAGCGTGGCTTTGGCTCGATGCTGCTCTTCCTCCAGGTACTGCAGCTCCTTGAGAAACACAAACACGTCACACGTAAAGACATCGGCTTGATCAGGACTTTCATGAAACATACAGTCAACACATTCAGAAGGGAAGTATGTTCACAAATGGACTGGATCGACGTGTTAATTGACGACATCTTGAAGCTGAGAGGAGCCCAGAGTGCAAAGCTGTCACCAAGGCAAGAGGGGGCTGCTTTGAAGAATCGAAAATAAAAGTCATATTCTGGTTTGTTGAACACTTTTTTGTTTACTAGATAATCCCATATGTGTTCTTTCATAGTTGGGATGCGTTCAGTATTAATCGACAATGTAGAAAATAATAAAAAATAATGGAATGAGAAGGCGTGTCCAAACCGTTGACTGGTTCTGTAATATTGTAATATTGTCTTTCTGTACTTCTCACCTGTTTGTATCGCTCGGCCTCGGCCTCCGCCTCCCTCTTGGCTCTGCTCTGAGAGCTCTGCGTCTCCTCCAGCTGCAGCTGCTGCTCCCGCCACGCGTCCGCCTCCGTCACCGCCTGGCTCTCCAGATCCTGAGGTCAAAGACAACATGTCTCACTCAACGACGTCTCAACTACAGACGTTATCATTTGCAGCCGGACACAAACGATAAACTCCAACCGAAGCTGGACAGAAACGTATCCGTCTGAACTGTCAAAGCTGCAAAGTCATACCTCCACCGTAAGATTCTATCCCACATTGAATACTGTTTTACGAGCTTGAGCCACGAACCTGAAACCCACAGAACAGCTGTACGAGAGAGCTATCAAGCCACATTCATACCACCATCCTTGATAAACACGATTTCCTGAGCTTTGCTAACAGTTCACGAGCGAGTGTGCGCCCCGTCCCCCGGCAGAGTTGTGTACAGGCCGACGGGTTATAATGGATTTTGACGGAAATGTTACGATCCCGCGGTTCACCTCTAAAGTCTTTCTTCTGTTATCGTTTTGTTTGAGAGGACAGGAGATGACTTCAAAGCGCCTCACCTGGATCTCTATCCGCAGCGTGTGCAGCTGCCCCTGAAGCTTCTGGATGTCCTCTTTCTGCATCTCCCTCTCGTGCTTCAGGTCCTCCAGCTCCAGAGCCGCCGCCCCCCCGCCGCCGTCCAGCGAGTCCAGGCCGGAGCCCTCCTTCAGGCTGCTGATCAGCTTCTCCTTGGACTGCAGGGGCGATCAAAACATCAGCAACAACATCTGGTACGCCACTTGTATTCTCTCTCCATCATTGGTACTCTGCTACTGGCTGTCTAACACTTCAAACCTGTTACGGATTGTATTGAAAATGAGAATGTGACTGAAAGATATATTGTACTGTATTATTGTCTGAAACTAAAACAATTACGTTCCAACGCAACAACAGAGCAAGCTTGTCAACAACAAAACAAATAGAATCCCAAAAGGATAAAAACATGCAGTCCTGGAGAAAGCTTTAAATCTGGATGTGAAACAAATACTTTCAGAAATCAGAATCCCCTCATGTGTCCCGCAGCGGGAACATGTATATTATTACAGCAGCAGCAGCATAGTGCAGATAAAGTGAAGAGAATAGACTTTAATATAACAAAAATAACAAAGTGTGTACACGTTATTGATCATAAAAAACACGATGAGTAAACAACCAGCAGATGAGTACAACATCGTACAAATATATTTCTTTAAAGTGACCATATAAAATAAAAGAGGTAGCTGGTGCTGTTTGCCAATTGTAAATAAATTGAGAAAAAATATAGCGTGAAGTGTGCGTGTGTGTGTGTGTGTGTGTGTGTGGCATTACTATACTTGTGGGGACCTACATCTGTTTACACAGTCACGTGTGGGGACTCGCCTCCCTTATGGGGACAAATTGGAGGTCCCCATAAGGGAGATCATTAATTTTAGGGTGAAGACTTGGTTATGGTTAGGCATGTGTTGGTTATGGTTAAGGTTAAGATAAGTCTCCAGGAAATGCATGTAAGTCAATGTAATGTCCCCTGAAGTGATGTATACATGGTATATGTGTGTGTGTGTGTGTGTGTGTGTGTGTGTGTGTGTGTGTGTGTTTTATATTTTATTTCTGCTTGTCTGTATTATTGTTATTATTTTTAGCTTACATATGTATTCTGTATTTTGCATTTTGTATATTTTATAAGTAATTGCTGTCTTATGTACGTCTCGTAATTTTATTTATTTTTTAAAGATAAATGTGCTCTTGATTGCACATGTTGTGTATATTAATCAATAAAAATGAGATCACAAAAACCAAAAGAGATGTAGTGACTGCCGGCGTCACCTGTAGGATGCGTGCGGCTTTGTGTTTGTAGTCCTGTAACTCCGTCTTCGCGCCCTCGGCTGCAGACTTGTTGCTCTTCAGCTGCGTCTGCATGTCTTCCACTCGCAGCCGCTCCTCCGCCGCGCGCCGCTCCGCTGCCGTCACCGTCTCCGCCAGCGTCTGCCGCTCAGACTCCACTTTAGAGAGGCGGCCGGCGAACTCACCCTGCAACACACACACACAGCGTTAAGAAGTGGAATAGTCGTTTAGGGACACACACACACACACACACAGTTAAGAAGTGGAATAGTCGTTTAGGGACACACACACACACACACAGTTAAGAAGTGGAATAGTCGTTTAGGGACACACACACACACACAGTTAAGAAGTGGAATAGTATTTTACACACACACACACACACACACACACACACAGTTAAGAAGTGGAATAGTCGTTTAGGGACACACACACACACACACACACACACAGTTAAGAAGTGGAATAGTCGTTTAGGGACACACACACACACACAGTTAAGAAGTGGAATAGTATTTTACACACACACACACACACACACACACACACACACACACACACACACACACACACACACACACACACACACACACACACACACACACACACACACACACACACACACACACACACACACACACACACACACACACACACACACACACACACACACACACACACACACACACACACACACACACACACACACACACACACACACACACACACACACACACACACACACAGTTAAGAAGTGGAATACACAGATACACTCACACACACAGCGTTAAGAAGTACAATAGTCGTTTAGACACACACACACACACACGCGCACACACACACACACACACACACACACACACAAGAAGTACAATAGTCGTTTAGGGAAATAAGAAAGAACGTAGTTTTGTAGCAATTCGGAGATAAAGACGTTATTTATGTAGTTTTAAAGATTTTACTCAATAAAATCACAATATGAACTAGTGCAATATCAGATTATATATTCATAGATAATATTCAGAGATATAGAAGTTATTTATGTGCATTTTCTTAAAAAGATACACATTTATTACATGTTGTCTTCTTTTATTTAACAATGCTTTTATTTATTTTATTGTTAGGAATGTAGGGCTGATACATGAATCCGTTTCAGGCCTCTCAGGCTCCCGCCTACAAACTGTTCTCCAGACAAAACATCATAATAATTGTGGTTGAGATCCTCGCAGAAAATTACACCATAATCATTTTAATACAATTTATTTTAAGAAAACAAGAACTATGAAGCAAAACGATTATAATTTCATCATCATCAGTCAAAATAATTGCAATTCGATATTTCTTTCCAAATCGTTCATCCCTAGTTCATGTATGTAAAGTAAACGTGAATACATGTCACACGGATATGCTATGTGATCTGAGAGGCTTCCTGTGCACCTGCATCTGCCTGTAGCTGTCCTGCTCCCTCCGGGCGGACAGCTCCGCGTCGCGCAGCCTCTCCTGGATCGTCTCCAGAGCCTGAGAATGCACGCTGCTGCCCTCCGAGTGGTCCAGCGCGATCCTGAGGAACAGAGGAGGAGATATAACATCTGAAGCCTTCAAAGGTCTCCTATTATACTGTTCTTCATCCATACATCACAGGTCTCAGAGTTATACAGAGCCTGTCTCTGATTGGCTGAAACACCAAGCAGATCATTGCAGCATTACCCATAATCCCCTCTGTTTCAGCCCTGTTTCCAAAGTGCTGATTCCCTGTCTGTTACTTTAGATGAAAATAAGGAGCCCCTCCCCACGCCCCTCTGAGAGACATTTGGTTACAAAGAAGAGGGGACACATGTTGATGTAGAAGAGACATGAAGAACGAGGGGACACATGTTGATGTAGGAAGAGACATGAGAGAAGGGGACACTGCTGATGTAGAAGAGACATGGAGAAGAGGGGGACACTGTTGATGTAGAAGAGACATGAAGAAGAGGGGACACATGTTGATGTAGAAGAGACATGAAGAAGAGGGGACACATGTTGACGTAGAAGAGACATGAAGAAGAGGGGACACATTTTGATGTAGAAGAGACATGAAGAAGAGGGGACACATGTTGATGTAGAAGAGACATAAAGAAAGAGGGGACACATGTTGATGTAGAAGAGACATGAAGAGAGGGGACACATGTTGATGTAGAAGAGACATGAAGAAGAAGGACACAGTTGATGTAGAAGAGACATGAAGAAGGGGACACATGTTGATGTAGAAGAGACATGAAGAAGAGGGGACACATGTTGATGTAGAAGATACACGAAGAAGAGGGGACACATGTTGATGTAGAAGAGACATGAAGAAGAGGGGACACATGTTGATGTAGAAGAGACATGAAGAAGAGGGGACACATGTTGATGTAGAAGAGACATGAAGAAGAGGGGACACATGTTGATGTAGAAGAGACATGAAGAAGAGGGGACACATGTTGATGTAGAAGAGACATGAAGAAGAGGGGACACATGTTGATGTAGAAAAGACATGAAGAAGAGGGGACACATGGTGATGTAGAAGAGACATGAAGAAGAGGGGACACATGTTGGTGTAGAAGAGACATGAAGAAGAGGGGACACATGTTGATGTAGAAGAGGGGACACATGTTGATGTAGAAGAGACATGAAGAAGAGGGGACACATCTTGATGTAGAAGAGACATGAAGAAGAGGGGACACATGTTGACGTAGAAGAGACATGAAGAAGAGGGGACACATTTTGATGTAGAAGAGACATGAAGAAGAGGGGACACATGTTGATGTAGAAGAGACATAAAGAAGAGGGGACACATGTTGATGTAGAAGAGACATGAAGAAGAGGGGACACATGTTGATGTAGAAGAGACATGAAGAAGAGGGGACACATGTTGATGTAGAAGAGACATGAAGAAGAGGGGACACATGTTGATGGAGAAGAGACATAAAGAAGAGGGGACACATGTTGATGTAGAAGAGACATGAAGAAGAGGGGACACATGTTGATGTAGAAGAGACATGAAGAAGAGGGGACACATGTTGATGTAGAAGAGACATGAAGAAGAGGGGACACATGTTGATGTAGAAGAGACATAAAGAAGAGGGGACACATGTTGATGTAGAAGAGACATGAAGAAGAGGGGACACATGTTGATGTAGAAGAGACATGAAGAAGAGGGGACATATGGTGATGTAGAAGAGACATGAAGAAGAGGGGACACATGTTGATGTAGAAAAGACATGAAGAAGAGGGGACACATGGTGATGTAGAAGAGACATGAAGAAGAGGGGACACATGTTGATGTAGAAGAGACATGAAGAAGAGGGGACACGTGTTGATGTAGAAGAGACATGAAGAAGAGGGGACACATGTTGATGTAGAAGAGACATGAAGAAGAGGGGACACGTGGTGATGTAGAAGAGACATGAAGAAGAGGGGACACATGTTGATGTAGAAGAGACATGAAGAAGAGGGGACACATGTTGATGTAGAAGAGACATGAAGAAGAGGGGACACGTGTTGATGTAGAAGAGACATGAAGAAGAGGGGACACATGTTGATGTAGAAGAGACATGAAGAAGAGGGGACACGTGTTGATGTAGAAGAGACATGATGAAGAGGGGACACATGTTGATGTAGAAGAGACATGATGAAGAGGGGACACATGTTGATGTAGAAGAGACATGAAGAAGAGGGGACACGTGTTGATGTAGAAGAGACATGATGAAGAGGGGACACATGTTGATGTAGAAGAGACATGATGAAGAGGGGACACATGTTGATGTAGAAGAGACGTGAAGAAGAGGATTTTCTATAATAGGTGACCTTTACTATAAAGGAAAAGGTGGAGACAAACCTCGACCGCTCCTTCAGCGCCTCCTCTAGAGCGGCGCTGCGGGACTTCAGCATCTGATCGGCTTCGTCGAGGCGGACCTTCAGGACGGCCAGCTGAGCGTCTTTAGCAGAAAGCGATTCTGTGAGGTCATCAACCTTCGACCGGAGATCTCGTAACATCCTGTCGCTCTGAGACTGCTCCGAGTTCCTCCGGTCGGCACGGAGACGAGCGTGGTTCAACTCTGTGTGAGAGGATTAGAGGAAACCTTTATGGGTCAGAATATTTCCTTATCTCTCAGTAAATAGATTTTTTTTCAGAATTGTTCCTTTTTTCAGAATATTCACCTTTTTTAAGAATTTGTTTAAGAATTTTGCCTTTTTTTCCTGAGAATTTGACTTTTTTTCAGAATTGAGACTTTTTAAATCAGGATTTTATTTTTTTCCAGAATTTTCACTTTTTCGAAGAATTCAGATTTTTTTTCCAGAATTTTCACTTTAATCTTAATTCTTACCTTTTCTAAGGATTTGACTTTTTTTTCTCAGTTTATTTCTTCTTTTTACTTCTCAACATTTTAACAATTTTTCTCAGAATTCTTAAAAAAAAGTTATCTATTTTTTCTTATTTTCACAATGTATTTCCTCTTATTGTGCTTATGCATGCACAATATACACAAAAGCAAATTCCTTGTATGTGTGAACCTGCTCAGATTCTGGTTCTGGTTCCGGTTTGCTCTCGTCTCTCACCGTCCTGCAGGTCTTTGGCCCTCTGGATGACTGAAACCATCTCCTGGTTGAGGGAGGAAACCTCGCTCCGCAGCAGCTGGTTCTCCAGACGGAGGCTGGACAGGATGTGGCTCTGAGGCTCCTCTGTGGGGGGGGCAGCAGCAGCAGCAGCAGGAGGAAGAGGAAGAGGAGGAGGATCCTGTCTGATGGACTCCTGAGGGACAGCCAAGCCGGAGTCTGAGCTCTCAGGTGTGTCTGTGGTTGAAAGGCGGGGTAAAGACAGAACAGATATTATTACCTGTAAGTTTGGGCAATACCACTGCAAACATATCATAGTTTTTTTTGGGTTGTTTTTCTTAATTTGTATCTCTTTAACTGTGCTTATGTAGGCACCAAATACACCACGGCTGATTCCTCGTCTGCGTCAACCTACTTGGCAAAAAAACCTGTTTCTGATTCAGATTCTCATATTCTGCTATTTACACTTTATTTATTCCTTACAATTCATTTACACTTTGTTAACGGCTCCTTCAATACTTTTGTACGCCCACTTTAAAAAAAGCTTTCTACTTATTTTTTATCTCGGTGCACTTTTAACTTTTATTAGTGTGTTCTTGGCCTTTACATAACATGTACATCTACATTACCAGTACATTACCAGTACATTACTAGTACCACTATCACCGGACGTTGATTTGTCTGCGCCATCTTGAGTAGCGTCCCAGTGGCCTTATTTTTGCCGGAGGACCGAGGACCGAGGAGTGATAACGGAGGAGCGATAATCGAAGAACCACCAGACCATCCTCCGGTGAAATCCTCAGACACTCGCCCCGCCCCCTTACTGTGTATCGCTCACTGATTGGACGATGCAGCGCATGCACTGATCTGGCTGCGGTCAGATCTTGTTACAGATAGACAATAATGAAGAGAGAAGGCTACTAATGAGTACAAATAAATCGCCGCTGAATAAACAGATCATCAACTAGGTGTGAAACGTAGCACATGTATTTTCCTTTCCCCTACAACCAGAGTACAATTCTATATAATTGTTTGTTTTTTGGATTTGTTTTTTCTTTATTTAAATTGAGGCCATGAAACCGTGAGACCGATCCTGCTCTGCTAAAGATGTTTGAATTGTTTCTACTCTTTTATCTACAAGGAAGTAGGGCTGCTCGATTATGGCAAAAATCATAATCTCGATTATTTGGGTCAATAATTGTAATGCGATTATTAAATGCGATTATTCATTGACTTTGAAAACATCCATTTATTGGAGAAAAACAATTTGAACAGTATGTTTTTAACAGTTGATTACCCTGAACTTTAAGTAGAATTCAACTGAAAAACCAAAAAAAAAAAATTAAAAAAAAAAAGTAATAAAAAAATAATCGTTTTATTTCGATTACATTGTTCTCGTAATCGTTGCAAGCCATAATCGTAATCGCGATTAAAATACGATTAATTGAGCAGTCCTACAAGGAACCCTAGCACTGTAATACCTCGGGCCCTGTGTCATCGTACCTTGGCTTAATTCTTTAGCAGAGCCTTCGTCTGATGTCTTGATGCTGTGAGCGGACAGGGAGCTCATGCTGGACGCCCGGGATACTCCCCTGGTGGAGGGGGGTGTAGACGGGGCCGAGGGGAGGGAGAAAGGGGCGGAGGAGGAGGGAGGAGGCGGCGTGGGGCTCTGGGGCTCTGTAACAGGAACCACAACCTTCACAAGTTCTCTTCTTGAATCCCTCCTGCCGCTCTCCGGAGGGTCGGAGCTGTTCAGAAAGTCAAACAGCATGTCGTCGTCCACGTCCTGCTCGCTCTTTTTGCGCCTCACAAACCCAGAGGAGGTCTTGGCGGAGGCGGACGCGGACGCGGAGGTGGAGGCGCTGCTTCCAGAACCAGAGAGGACACTGGATGTGTTCGCAGCACCGAGCAGCGTTGATCCGGACCTCTTAATGTTTGCGGCTGCAGCGGAGACGAAGCTGTGTGAATCCTCAGTGGATGGATATGCATGATGAGCTGCAGGTGCATGGGTCTTGAAAGCTGCAGGGTTGAATTCAGGTTTGACGGGTGATTCTTCTTCGTAGGAGGAAAAGGAGGACGCTTTCTCCTGGTTTATGGTCAGAGCAGTGGCAGCTCCCTGGTCCACTTTGTTCAGGAAGTCCTCAGCTTTCCCGGCGAAATCGGCAAACCAAGACATTTTGTTTCCTACCGGAAGAAACACAAGAGCTCAATTAGAGGATGACATCAGCCTTTTCTGCGGACTGAGTCCAAAACTATACGGATATCAGAATCAGAATACTTTGTCCCAGGGGGAATAGGATTACGCAAAGAATGCTCAATTTTTGAATAAAATAAATATATATACACATAATTAAGAACTTAAAATGAAAGTGTAAATATGTAAACATTTGCATATTAGAATATATAATGTGGTGTATTAGAATTTGTAAATATCTGAAAACAAGATCATTGCACAAAGTGTTCAATTGAATACAGTCATATTCAAGTGGTATCAGTATTGCACAGGTAAATAATTGCAAAGGTGATATGGCCGAAGTATTGCACCAAAGAGGATTGTAGCTGCTGATCCATACACTCACTAAACCACATGTGTCAAACTCAAGGCCCGGGGGCCAAATCAGGCCCTTGGTGGATTTAATTGAGGGTCTCCTCCGCTCAGAGCCTGAGCCCAAACATTGATGACCTTGCACCCGAGATGAGATGCCAAGTATCTGAGCTAGCATCTCAGAGCAGCAACCTGAGTTTACATGTTTCCTTCTGCACTTTCTCTCTCTCGACAGCAGGGCATGTTTGGTTTGTTCTTTGAGGGGAATAGTTTTGTTGAAGCTGTTGTTGGCCTGTGGAGAAATGTAATCATAAGAAATGACTCTGGAAAAGCTGCAGATAGAGCCATGAGAAATGAATGCAACTGATTATTTAATGTTGTTTTTATAGGCAATAATTTAAGCTTTGTTAGTTCCATGTTTAATATGTGCAATAAGTTCATTTCAATACGTTCTGCAATAAACATTGAACCAGTCCGGCCCTCGACTAGCACCCATTTTTAAATGTTGGCCCACTGTGTATTGAGTTTGACAGCCCTGCACACAAATCTGAATGCATTGATTTCAAGTACATCATCATCAGATATATAAGCTCTAAATCGGCGAAATCAACATATTGATCGAGTGAAACATACATCGGACATTTCACCTCCGGAAAAAAAACATTACTCTTAGGGCATGGCACCCCTAGAAAAGTGCGTTGATGTTTAATTTAACGAGGATAATATTGACATGGGAAACATAGATCCCGTGCATCATCATTTCTGCACAGCTAGCATGCGAACTCAAACGAGCTAAAGCTAAAAGGTTGGTTATTATAACATGGTATTTTATCAGGTGCAATAACACACACACATATGAGTTAATAAAGGAATCATCAGCTGTTGGGTTGTATGTTGTCACAAAGTAAACAGCTCAGGATTAACTGGAACAATGCTAATGCTAACAGGCTAGCTGGTTATTAAAGGGAAAGAGGCTGAAAACAAACCGTTTGAAAAGAGGTCCAAATGTCCACAGCGTCTCAGCTAAAGCCGGGGTTTAACTGGAGGACATGAAGCAGAAACACCGTGGAGATAAACCGGGTAAACAGAAACAAATGTCATTATCTGTCAGACAGGATCTCCTTCTCAATACGTGGAGCAGGAAGAGCAGCGAGGACCCCACAACAGAGCGACCGAGAAGACGCCTGATCAGAAATCCGCTTGTTTTGTTTTCTATACTCATGATTAAATAACAACAATGTTTGCTTTGGTATTTTTAATTCAGATTTCTCCTATAAAAGATAAGATGTTTTCCTTTTTTTCACAACATTTCACCTTTACTAAAGAAAAAACAAAGAAGTTAACAGTGGTAGACTGACAGGCAGGGCCGTTTCTAGCTTTTTGGGGGCCCTATGCAAGATGCTGTTTGGGGGCCCTCGGTTGCGGTCGGATAATCCAAAAATCAGCTCCTAATTTCTAACCTTATCGTCTATTCATTGACCTCTGAGTGAAACATCACGGGGTTAAGGGATAGTGGATAGGAGAATTCAAAAGGAGAAGAGACTGCGGTACTTTAGAGAATCCGACTGCACTTTCGCTATCCGACGTGTTTATGATGCGCCAGCGGACGTCATGAATGTGCGTCTGCGGCTGTGGGGAAACTATGGAAACTACAGTTTTCTATACAGCGGACTACAACATGGATGTTTAAAAATAACGAGGGACTACTGTAAACTCATCTAGAGACTCTGCACCGTGCTCTGATGCTGCTGCTTTGTGCTTTATGAACGTGGACAACAGAGAAACATATTCTTCATGACCAAAGTTGGAATTTAAAAATAAAAAAGGAAAGTGAAACTTATGCTCGTCACCCTCTCCCTCCGGTCCACATTAATACAAATGATCCCAATACATATGATTGTATGAACTATGAAAATATCTTAAAATCAATACAGATGTATTTATTATAAACGTAAGTCCTTAACATCTATCACTGTGTATATCACCATTCAAACATCTTTTAAAAGTTGAACAAACCCCACACAGCTCAGTAAAGACTGAAATGTTGACTTTATTTGATAATTTCAGTAAAAACTAACGTTCATATTTCTCTTTTTGATTATAATACTGATGAACGTTCAAAACAAAGCACTTTGGCAACTTACCACATACGTTTTAAAATGCTTAATAAGCGCCGTAACTTTCATGATATAATTTCTCGGTCATAATCGGTTGTTTCCGAACGGCCGACTGTTGAGTGACGGCAAATGCTGCGGCTGCAAGGCATTGTGGGGCAGCATGTTCTCCTCTCCTTTCCTCAAGGGAGGTCCAGTGGTTCCTAAGCTAAAGGAGGTTATAAAGGAAGTTTGAAACCTCCTTTCCTATCATCTAGCCTAGAGAATTCGAACGGCACTTATCATGGCTGCCACTGAGTTAGTCACTCCGTTAGGAAGGTTCCTAAGCTAAATGGACTATTCGACTTCAGCCCTGGTCGTTACAGTTTTTTAACTACAATGGGGGGATCCCGAAGCCTTTAAGATGATCCGTGGAGATGCATCAATCTGTTACACTTTAAGAGGAAAACAGGCTAATTTCACAACAACAAATGATATTAAAAAGGTAAACATTAAGGCTCCTCTATGCAGGGCGGTCCCTCCCTCCAGGCTGATCATGCAGACTGCGTGGAGCCTCACCTTGCGGAGGGTGCCTCAACTGAGCCGAAACTGCAGCGCACCTATGCGCTGCAATTAGTGTGGCGCGGCAAGATTTCGCCGCTGCAGTTATTTGTTATTTCTATTTATACAATTAATACATCTTTATTCATGTTTGAGTTGTATTCTTTTTTTCTTCCTGTGTATATTCCATGCGTAATATCAGTGCTTATTCTTATTCTGTTGCTGCCATGACACGTGAATTTCCCTACGGGGATAAATAAAGGTCCATCTTATCTTATCTCAAATTATAAAAGACGTTATCGAAAAAGTATTCCCGTATAATTGCTTGTTGCGTGTTAAAGTGTTATAGAATACTACATTATTTGTACATGTAAGAACATTTTAATGTTAATTGTACTCCTGCATTATATGCTTCATCAGGTTTATTTTTAGTAAACAGTAACCAGATAACTGTAAATATATTTCTAGTGAAGTAGAAGTGAAGTAAATTAACATAAAAATAAAAAATAGGCCTACTTAGGATTGTGTTTTTTTATAATAAATGTTGTTTTATCTGTAATAAGGTATGGTACATTTGATTTAATGAGGAAAACAAACTTAATTTAAACAGAAAAATGCACAAAAAGAGCTTTTGATTACATAAAGTAGATGTAATGAAATGGCTAATTTAATTCTATGTTACCTTCTTAAAATAACAACCTCAGTTCAATCAGGAGACGGTTTTGATAAGAACACATATTTATTGCCAGGAATACACAAATGAATGTAATGGAGTTTTTTGGATTAGGCCCCGTTGTGCAGGAAGTATCATTCGGGAGGAGAGAACCGATCCGATGAAACCCCCCGGGGTCTTGACCCTGGTGGAGGTGAATAGATGATTGGGTTCGGTCTGAAGGGGAGTGGCTTAGCTTGACCCTGGTGGTGGTGAATGGATAGTTGGGTTCGGTCTGAAGGGGAGGGGCTTAGCTTGACCCTGGTAGTGGTGAATGGATAGTTGGGTTCGGTCTGAAGGGGAGGGGCTTAGCTTGACCCTGGTGGTGGTGAATGGATAGTTGGGGTCGGTCTGAAGGGGAGGGGCTTAGCTTGACCCTGGTGGCGGTGAATGGTTAGTAGAGAAAGTAGTAACATAGAAATAGTGAATGAATGAGAAAAGACGGTCTTTCTGGTTGAGCTTGCGCTGAGCTTCGTTCAGCTGAGAAAAGAGACAAAGTGACACCGACGCTATGAAACAGTGCCTCTTTATTTTTTCCGCACTCACTCCAAAATGCATATTTACATGGCATGCCACATCAATACAGGAACTGACTATGGACACAATGGATAACACATCGAATCTGCTCCGGGAGGAGAAGGGAAGTTTCTCCTGTGAAAAACCAGAGATAACAGAAAGGAAACTTCAACAACTTTTATAACCAGACCAGTCATAGAAAAAGGTTCCTATTAAATCGGGTCGTTTCAAAGACTGATAAAAAGTGATACATGTCCAGTCCATAATGAGCTTATTTTAAAGTGGTTGTGGAGGGCCGGCGTCAGAGATGGTGATCATCCTCACTGTTAAAAATCAGGATTGACTTCAGAGGCAGATGATCACACATGTAAAGAGAGGGGGATTTACAACAGTAATACATTGTTGGTTTGGACAAAGCCGCTCAACTCCTCTTGATATCCAGTCCAATCGTTTCCAAAATGCCTCAATAATCGAAGTCTTCTAAAAAAAATTGTCCTCGTTAATCCACCAGCGCTGCGTCCTTTTGGAAGTAAAAGACAAAAATGGAGAAGATTCGAAAAAAGTGGGAGGAAGAGAAGTTAAATACATAAAAAAAACACAACTCAATATACAAGTTTGTGTGTGATAATGCAAAAATAACTAGACAACAAATATCTGGATAGGTTTTCTTCTGAGAAAGATCCTTTGTCGTCGCTCATCAGTATTTCCTCTGTTTCGCATGAACAGTCTGCTGCATCCACATTCAATACATACATTCACATACATGTCCTCTGGGGCCACACACACACACTCAGCCACACATACACACACACAGTCACACACACACACTCAGCCACACACACACTCAGCCACACTCTCTCTCTCAGCCACACAGACTCTCTCTCAGCCACACACTCTCTCAGCCACACACTCTCTCTCTCAGCCACACACTCTCTCAGCCACACACTCTCTCTCTCTCTCTCAGCCACACACACTCTCTCTCTCTCAGCCACACACACTCTCTCTCTCAGCCAGCCACACACACTCTCTCTCTCAGCCACACACACTCTCTCTCAGCCACACACACTCTCTCTCAGCCACACACACACACTCTCTCTCTCTCCTGCACAGCCAGGAACACATGCAGTGTGTTTTCTGTAGATGTAGTCCCACATCAGATGAGCCCCCTCCTCTTCTTGTAGTCCTCGAGGTTTAATGACCTGCGGGGGGCGCCGTCCTTCACCGGCAGAGCGTTGGAGCTCACAGACAGAGACTTGGCCTCTGAAGAACACAAGAGAAATATTATTTAGACTTCAATTTTTAATATTGTTAGGGTAGCTCAGGCCGGCCTTGAACATCATCCTGGGTCCTTTATTTCTGTTTAAATTAAATGTATTTAATTACATTTTTATTTTACTTATTTATTTTTGTATTTTAAATTTACAGCACTGTTTTTGTCGATTAGATTCGTCTGTATTTTATGTTTATGTTTGTTAAACGACCTGAATGTGTTTTGTGATTTTGGGCTATCAAATTACAGTTAACTTAAAATGTGAATATTAATATGAATTTGTTTTTTATTTCTTAAGAAGCAGCAGACTTAATGATAGCAGCAAATATCAGTATTGTTGTCAAAAACTTATTGTAAGTCGCTTTGGATAAAAGCGTCAGCTAAATGCAATGTAATGTAAAAATAAATGAATATAATATTGTATCATAATGAATCGACACCCTCAAATAAAAAACAATTCAGTTTGTTAAAATAAGGTCCCATGTCATGCTTCTCCGGTTATCACCCGTCCCCTTGTTGTTATGAAGGTTGTTCTGCATGTGAACGGTCTGCAGAGCCACACACCCTCAAAGTGCACCCTGTAGCGAGTAAAGCTCGAACACAGAAAAGACCAGTCTGTGCTGCCCCAGAACGCCTCGTTGGGGATTTCTCTTTTTCCATTTTTTTCTTCCGGGAACCAAGTGACGTAACGACGACCCAATGGACCAATCCGCGGAGCCGTTACGTTAAGTCCGCACACACACACACACAATCTTTTCTCAGCTGCAGCTCCGCGGATTTCTCAGCCTGAGACGGCGGGACACGCCGAGTGTGTGTGTGTGTGCTCGGGCTGGGTTTAGCTGTGTCTCGCAGACCCCACGCAGCAACCAGGAAACGACATCAGTAATCCAGCTCACACTGTCCGCTCCTCGAGCCTCAAAGGGCGGAGCAGCGAGCCCCGCAACGTCCCTCCAACACGGCCCCCAGACCCCACGCAGCATTCTCATCTGTTTGTCCTTACTGGGGTCATTTCCTGGTTGCTAACAAACGCCATTGTAAAACATAATCACTGATGTTCAGCTGTAATGGTGGTAAACTCATCAGAACAGAGTGGGCGAGCTGACCAATCAGAGCACAGTGGGCTCACAGGGAGGGGGGGGGCAGGAGCTCCAACAAGCCGTGTAGGACGGAGAGTGAATACACAGACTATACAGAGATGCTGTGAGAAACCAAAGTGAGTTTGGAACATTGAACAATGTAAATCTATTCTAGTAGACCTCAACAACGGAATTATGATCAGTAGAAATGGCCGTGACATGGGACCTTTAACAACAAGTGGAAAAATAGAAATAAGACAATTATTCAATAATAACCGTACCTGCGTTGGGAACCTGTAGGTCGATCTTGACGTCAAAATCATGAACTTTAAACAAATCCTCAGAGAGTTCGGCGTTTAGCTTCAGGTTGTCTTTTTCTTTCGCGTTGGCCTATCACAAAGCAATACAGACGGAACAAATTAGGCATTTACTTACAACAAATATACAAATATTGACATTAATATTATGCCTATTTAAGTGGAAAAGACCTACAAATGTCTTAAGAATCCATTTAGTCTGCACTTATTATTCTTTATTTTCAAAATCCATGAACCCATATTTAAGATTTTGAAATTCACATTTCAGCAGAAATTACGAGGGTGAGGTAAATATGTTGCACCCCGACCCACACACCCTCGTGATAGCAGCTTACTCTTTCCAAACATATTATATTTTACAATTTAGCAGACAAAATATTTAGAGTTTATCTTCATTAAAGCAAACAAAATATGTCCCAGCTGCAGCAAGTTACTAAGGACGTTTACTCTTTGAGGTACTTGGACTTTACTTGAGCATTTCCATTTTATGCTACTTTGTACTTTTCCTCCACAACAGTTCAGAGGTAAATGGTGTACTTTTACTTCACTACATGTATTTAATACCTTTAGTTGATGTGAAATATAATCAAGTGTTGAATCAGACTTTAGTTCCACCTGGAGTAAATCCACCAGCAACCCTGCAGTCTACAAAGTCATTCAGACTAGCTGCACCTTCACCAGCTTTGAGAACACTTTCATGATCAATCTTTATAAAACACATCATATATATTATTCTGAAATGGACCAATCTGCTCAACGACTACTTTTACTGTCGCTACTTTCACTATATTTTAATTCTAATACGCTTTGAATGCAGGACTTTTACTGTAAGAGAGTATTCCTACACTCTGGTACTTCTACTTTTACTCAAGTACAAGATCTGAGTACTTTTACTCAAGTACAAGATCTGAGTACTTCTACTTTTACTCAAGAACAAGATCTGAGTACTTCTACTTTTACTCAAGTACAAAACCTGAGTACTTCTACTTTTACTCAAGTACAAGATCTGAGTACTTCTACTTTTACTCAAGTACAAGATCTGAGTACTTCTACTTTTACTCAAGTACAAGATCAGAGTACTTCTACTTTTACTCAAGTACAACATATATATTATTCTGAAATGGGACAATCTTCACAATGACTACTTTTTACTTTTGGTACTTTAACTATATTTTGATGATAATACTTTTCTACTTTTACCTGAGTAACGTTTTGAATGCAGGACTTTTACTGTAACAGAGTACTCCTACACGAGTACTTATACCAAGTATAAGTACAAGATCTGAGTACTTCTCCCACCTCTGGCGCTGAACAGGACAACAATCTGGACTTTTGAGAGAAGTTATCCCCTCGAAGTTAACTCTTAAAAACGATATGTCTCTTAGCGCTCGTCCTCTTACGATTCTGTTATTGTCCTCTCCGGGGAGATCTGTTGCCGACCCGGAGCCGTACTTCTGGTTCAGGTGAGCGAGGATAGCTGCGTGGACTGAAGGGTCTCTGGCCTGAACAGACGTGAAGAGGAGCAGGAAGTTAAAACATTAACACACGAGGACACAGCAATGGTTATTGTTGGGAAAATACTGAATGTCCTCTTCCAACATGAGAGTAACATGAAGCTCAAGCCGGGGACGAGGGATATCTTCTTAACAGTTATTCATTGTACATATAAGAAATAGGACACACTTACATTGGACACCATGGTGGGTTTGCACTGTCTCCGAGTGAAAGGGTCCATCGCCTGGTTGGTTTTGGCTAACTGTCCTTCAGCCTGTGAGACAGAACATTGGGTTATTAAAGCAACAGGAGGATAGCTTTGACCTATGACCCCGTATAAGGGCTTTTGTCGGTAAATAAAGAAATATGGAGCCTGGGAACGGAGGAAACATTTGTAGATTCAAAAAGAAAAATGCTTTAATATCCTCTAAGATTAAGGTGGGGATTTAACACGGGCAGACCCACATTCTCAACAAAATAATGAACTCATAATAAGCCAGAAATATCCCAGAAATGTTTCTTTCCGAAGTCGTGATGTAAAGATGATTCTGGGCTAACATCAGTAGGATTGCTTAATTAAGATAAAAACTAGAATTTTTCTTCCAGTTTTTCTCGTAAAGTAACGGCATCAATATAGAAGATATCACTTAGGAATAGGACTGCATTAAAAGTACACTTTCTTTATAACTACTCATACACCACTGTATATATTGTAATATGCATATTGTTTCATATTTATTGCGGTTATGATTGTAGTGACGGTGTTTCCCACAGATCTGAAATATACTTGTGGTGGTAGCCGAGAACGGGGGGGGGGGGGGGTTACTGCGGAGCGCATAAAGCAGACCCTTCACGCGATATCAGAGCGAACAGGTACAGGAGGGGTTAATCGATCCGTCGTGCTCACGGACGGATACAAAAAGATGAAACCTAAATGGGTCGCGATATATACTTTGGCGGACGTTAAAGGTGGGTTAGGTAAGAATGAAGAAACCGGCTCGAGTGCGCTAGAATTTGAAAATACACAACAGGAAAAAAATCTGCCTCTTCCTCACAGAGCCCCTCCTCCAACACACACGAACGCGCACATGACCAATGAGGGCACGAGATCAGTTTGTGCCCCGATGGAAGGCTGACAGGCAGGTAGGCCATCCAGTTACTTTAGCCGGGCCGGCTCAGATGATTGGTCGTGCTTTTCACAGCGCCACGGCTTCCACAGATGATATTTTTTTATGTATTAATTGTCAAAGTATTTAATGTATCATAGCTATCGGGATGTTAAGAGCATTCCATGGAATATAACAACACGTGTTTCTGAAGGGAATTACCTACCCCACCTTTGAGATACCCGGCGGCCCGCCCAAGTAAAGTCAATGTGTGGGAAACCCCGAGTGAAATGTGCACACCTTCATTTCAAGAGAATATTTAATATCTTTCTCACTTGATATTTACCACTTTAACTTTGAAAATCTCGCCATGTCTTTTCACCTTCAAGCCATTTTGGAGATAGATTCAATTTGATATATGCCATTTATTTCCATTGACATGTTCTGCAAAACACTCCTTCAGTGCAAACACACACTGAACAGGATATCAAGTGGAATATTGAAACAAATCACTTTCAATATTTTAACCACAGTTTATAGCAAATAAGCTGAGGTGTTATCGTAACATTAAAGCATTCAAAACCATTACAGTGAAACCAGAAGGTGAACACTCACCACGAGAGCTTTCTCAGATTCAACGATGTTCCAGCTTCTGTTCCTCTGATTGATGTAGCTGAACGATAAAAACAGATCTGTATTAAAACACAATCAGCTCCAAGACAAAAAGGTCCTTAAATATGACGTAAACCGATCCTAATTTTTCTCAAAGTCTTAGTATTTTATCGTTTGAATTTTCAAGATGTTGTGAATCTAAACGTAAAAATAAAATAATATTTTTGCAGTTTTTAATAAAAAAAAAGAAAGGATAATAAGACTTATTTTATGGCATCAGCTGCATCTCTAGTTTCCCAGCGTGGATTTGAAGCAGACTTCTCTAAGCCGAGTGGCAGCAGGTGCGTTTAAACATCGTGTGTACCTGATGGCAGAGATGCTCTTGGTCCTCTGTCTGTCGAGCATCTCGGCTCTCTCCTCCAGCTCGTTCAGCGTGTCCTGGATCGACTTCACTTTGTCGTTGTCTCCCACCTCCTCGGCCATGGCCTTCAGTCACAACACAGAAAACAAAGTCAGCAAAAGTCTGATGGCAACCAGCGACAGCAGGAGCCATCATGTGTCGCCGAGAGGCGGAGGTCGGGCCGGGTCGCCTTCGTCAGAACAGCTAACAAAAAGGAAGTCTGTAATCCAAAAAGCGTTTAACAAATGTTTCTTGAATAAAGATTATCTTCCACAAACACACTTTCTCCGTGAACCAGCTGTGAAAAGTGCACACACACACACACACACACACACACACACACACACACACACACACACACACACACACACACACACACACACACACACACACACACACACACACACACACACACACACACACACACACACACACACACACACACACACACACACACACACACACACACACACACACACACACACACACACACACACACACACACACACACACACACACACACACACACACACACACACACACACACACACACAGAGAGAGAGATGTATCTTACCTTATCTTTGAGTAACTGCGTTTTCTTCATGGCGTAATTCGATGGCGCTTTCCGGAATCGGTCCTTCTCTTTAACAATCTGCAGGGAGCACAGATGTCTTTATACAGCTGCTTAATGCGTGAGGCTGGGAGAAAGCGGGTAGACAAGCAGACTCACATCTTCTATGTCTTTGTCGTTGAACTTGTGATTCATAGCCTCTTTGATGGACTGCTCTTTTTTGGTGATTTCGTCCAGAGTCGGAACCTGCATTCCAGCGACGACCATCTGGAAAACAGTTCAATCATCAAAATCTGACGCTCCTTAACCCTTAGATGCAGACGTGGGTCTTTCTTGACCCGGTGAGGTGGTTTTCTTGAAGTATCTTTGCAATTACATTTTTTCATATTCCAGCTAATCCTCAAAAAGCATGTTTTGGATATCACGCCATTCAAATTTTAATTTTAAGAAATTGTAGTTTTTGTATTTCTACCCCAAGCTTCCATAAGTGGGTCAAAAATGACCCGCATGCATTTCCTATGGGATCCTCTGGGAACCTTTGATTCTTATCACCTGTTGCTGTCAGGACTACATTCACTGTAGAACACACAGACGACATCACAAGTGACACCTCTCAGGAAGATTATTTTACACAGCAAGATCTGAAACCTGTCAGTATCAGTATAATAATAATAATAATAATAATAATAATACATTATATTTGGATAGGGCTTCTCAAGGACTCAAAATGGCTTTACAATATAAGGGAAGGTTAGGGTGGGGGTATAGGACTATCAAACTTGATCGACAACCGGCATGGATTGATGGGGGGGGGCTATGAGTAGACAAGAGGAGAAGAGATGAGTTTTGAAAAGGGACTGGAATACCGTGAGGGTCTCAGAATAGCGGAGACCTTTGCATCGATATGTTCAAAACGATTTTTTTCAAAATGTAAAAAAAAAGTATGAAATTATAAACAGCGAAAAATTAAATATAAAATATCTCCTTGTGTGAAGCAAAATATAATACTAAATATTATACAAGTGACCAAAATGGTATAAAAACACGTTCTTTTTGACCCACTCATGGAAGAGTGTAGGGTCCAGTCACTCGGGCATCTAAGGGTTAAAGTCCCGACTCACACCGACGTTACAGATGCTTCAAACACACTCACCGCCTCTTTCCACTTCATGAACTCGTTCTCCATGAACTCCTGATTTGATACGAACTCGAGCCTGAAGACCCGCAAGTCGCCGCCGTGCCTGCAGAAGGTGTGCAGTCAAGGGGTCAGATTTGTGGAAAGCAGGGACTTGAAGACTTCATTAACTACTTTGTAAGCCATCGGTTTGTTTACACACCGTAACTGTAAACCCTTGTTTGTTCGCGTTGTTCCGAGTTGGTAAACCTTCGCCGTCTCCACCACGTCCACAATTTCAGCAACCTTTCAAGAAAACGGGAAACATCCAATTAAGTTAAACGATCAGACCTTATTTAAAACCTATCAGTTGTAGACTAATTCATCTGTTGATCCAATGAATGCATCTGGACATTTATTTAGTAAATGTTTCTTTGAAAAAGTCAGTCAAAACATTTTATATCAAATTGTTGTGTTTTATCAGATGCAAAACAATTATATAGCAGCACTAGGGTTGTCACGATATACCGGTATTTAAGAAATACATATGATTATATTACGTGAAGAACTCAGTGCCACTTAAATCATTCTGGTTATTTTCTGTTCTCACGTTAAAGATACATTTAACTGATTTCTATAGATATCACGCCAACAGTGTTTGATGTCAATTCTTCTGGCCACCGTTATCGTGACATATAATCCGATATGATGGCAGCCATTAATTAATGTCATTAAGCAGCCCTGGCCCCGAAATAACAGCATCAGCCATTGAAGACCTCAAAGTCCAAGATCTTCACCGTCACCATCACAAAGAGCACAGAGTTCTACAGACGCCCGTTAGCTCCGGAAACCCGGGTGGATTATCAATTATTTATATTTTGCATCATTCCCCGACAACCCATCGGTCGATTTTCTTTTTAACCGTTAGAGCCAATAGAATCCAGAGGAAGTTCCTAAGATCCATCTAAACATTACCCAATGGTGAATAAGTGATGCGTAGCCAGAATGCCCCAAACCGGAAGCTGTCATACACTCTCGTAGCAGCCAATATGAAAACTCAGTTTTTGCCATAAATATGACGATGGATTATCAGGTAACATTTCAAAGTGACACGGACACATTGGATGAACCTTCAGCAGCGTTTTAATGCCATTGAACACCTTTGATCAGAACAACAGCAAAGGTAAGACAATGTCCCGTCTTTGCTCCGTAAAGCTACGTCGTGTGATGTCTGGGTTTGCTTCCCCTGCCGATAGATAATAAAGTATTTTAGTTCTGTGCTAAGTGCGTTAGAAATGTTTCGCTCAGGGCGCTTCTTGTGAGACTTGTGTTTTGTTTCGGTAAAAGTTGTTCGTGTCGTCAGTTAGCTGAGTTTCTTCCCGTTAAGTGGGTATGACACATTAATAGCTTTTTAAATGTTAAGAAGCCCCGAGACACAGTTTTGTGAAACAAAGAACACAGGAAGTTGAAAGGAAGTTGTTGTTGCAAAAAATAATTCGTGGTGAATCCACTATAATTATTTTTGTTTGATTTGTTTCGGCCTATAGTAAAGCAAAGTAACCCATCTACAATGTTGGCGACAGCAAGTACAGGTACTTTGTTTGTGTTGTTCACGCTGAATACATTCAGAATGTCAGTAATACAAGTTGAAATTAAGCTCCTTTTCCCTTTTAATTAATATTAATATTATATTAATATGATTTACGGTTCAGTTAGCTTTGCACAAAAACAGCCAGTTTAAAAGTTACTTTTTACCGCGAGTACATTTCAGAGACTGTACTTTTTTTTACTTTTACACAAGTATCCGTACTTCTACTTAAGCAA
>JAMFTG010001788.1:0-32500 GCA_023974075.1 Chaenocephalus aceratus
ACAGAGACTAGTTCCTGAGCAGTGTCCTTCACATGCTGATATCAAGAGAGGGAGTCACACAGTCACAAGATGGAGGAACAGAAAGCAGTCTTCAATGTTACTTCAGATTAGCTCCAGGTCAGAAATGAGCATGCTTGATGTCTCTCTCCATAGAGGCTGAGTCATCATGTTCATCACAGAGCTATCACACATCCTGTCATGTTCACAGCTAGAGCTGATACCTTGTTAGCATGCTACTCTCTTGTTGGCGGAGGACACTCAGGATTTCCCCCACTCACCTCCTCTCTCCAGGCGTCCTGAGGGAGGTTGACCACGCACTTCACGGTGGACGCTCGGGCGCACATTAAGAGCGGCGGCAGCCACGTGAAGGTCAGCATCTCCAACCAATCAGGCAGCAGCACGGACGCCTACCTGACGGACCGGGGGGACGGCTGCTACCGGGCGGAGTACACGCCGTACGAGGACGGTGAGCACGGCGTCTCCTTTCTGCTTCTGGAGGGTTTTCCACAAAAACACTTTATGAATGGAAGTTTAATCGCCGTGTGGTTGAGTCCTAAAGGAATCTGTGGCTTCAGCAATACGACTGGTGCAGCAGTGAGTTAAGGGCTTTTCATTCTGAGCAGTGAGTTAAGGGCTTTCATTCTGAGCAGTGAGTTAAGAGGCTTTTCACTCATGAGCAGTGAGTTCAGGGCTTTTCACTCTGCTGCAGTGAGTTAAGGGCTTTTCATTCTGAGCAGTGAGTTAAGGGCTTTTCACTCTGAGCAGTGAGTTCAGGGCTTTTCATTCTGCAGTGAGTTAAGGGCTTTTCACTCTGAGCAGTGAGTTAAGGGCTTTTCATTCTGCAGTGAGTTAAGGGCTTTTCATTCTGGTGCAGTGAGTTAAGGGCTTTTCACTCTGGAGCAGTGAGTTAAGGGCTTTTCACTCTGCAGCAGTGAGTTAAGGGCTTTTCATTCTGCAGCAGTGAGTTAAGGGCTTTTCACTCTGGAGCAGTGAGTTAAGGGCTTTTTCATTCTGGAGCAGTGAGTTAAGGGATTTTCGCTCTGCAGCAGTGAGTTAAGGGCTTTTCACTCTGAGCAGTGAGTTAAGGGCTTTTCACTCTGAGCAGTCAGTTAAGGGCTTTTCACTCTGAGCAGTGAGTTAAGGGCTTTTCATTCTGCAGTGAGTTAAGGGCTTTTCACTCTGAGCAGTGAGTTAAGGGCTTTTCATTCTGCAGTGAGTTAAGGGCTTTTCATTCTGGTGCAGTGAGTTAAGGGCTTTTCACTCTGCTGCAGTTAGTTAAGGGCTTTTCACTCTGGAGCAGTGAGTTAAGGGCTTTTCACTCTGGAGCAGTGAGTTAAGAGGCTTTTCACTCTGGTGCAGTGAGTTAAGGGCTTTTCATTCTGCAGCAGTGAGTTAAGGGCTTTTCACTCTGGAGCAGTGAGTTAAGGGCTTTTCATTCTGGAGCAGTGAGTTAAGGGCTTTTCGCTCTGCAGCAGTGAGTTAAGGGCTTTTCACTCTGAGCAGTGAGTTAAGGGCTTTTCACTCTGCTGCAGTGAGTTAAGGGCTTTTCATTCTGGAGCAGTGAGTTCAGGGCTTTTCATTCTGAGCAGTGAGTTAAGGGCTTTTCACTCTGCAGCAGTGAGTTAAGGGCTTTTCACTCTGAGCAGTGAGTTAAGGGCTTTTCACTCTGAGCAGTGAGTTAAGGGCTTTTCATTCTGCAGCAGTGAGTTCAGGGCTTTTTCACTCTGCTACAGTGAGTTAAGGGCTTTTCACTCTGAGCAGTGAGTTAAGGGCTTTTCACTCTGAGCAGTGAGTTAAGGGCTTTTCACTCTGAGCAGTGAGTTAAGGGCTTTTCACTCTGGAGCAGTGAGTTAAGGGCTTTCATTCTGGAGCAGTGAGTTAAGGGCTTTTCGCTCTGCAGCAGTGAGTTAAGGGCTTTTCACTCTGAGCAGTGAGTTAAGGGCTTTTCACTCTGCTGCAGTGAGTTAAGGGCTTTTCATTCTGGAGCAGTGAGTTCAGGGCTTTTCATTCTGAGCAGTGAGTTAAGGGCTTTTCACTCTGCAGCAGTGAGTTAAAGGGCTTTTCACTCTGAGCAGTGAGTTAAGGGCTTTTCACTCTGAGCAGTGAGTTAAGGGCTTTTCATTCTGCAGCAGTGAGTTTCAGGGCTTTTCACTCTGCTACAGTGAGTTAAGGGCTTTTCACTCTGAGCAGTGAGTTAAGGGCTTTTCACTCTGAGCAGTGAGTTAAGGGCTTTCACTCTGAGCAGTGAGTTAGAGGGCTTTTCACTCTGCTACAGTGAGTTAAGGGCTTTTCACTCTGCAGCAGTGAGTTAAGGGCTTTTCACTCTGCAGCAGTGAGTTAAGGGCTTTTCATTCTGAGCAGTGAGTTAAGGGCTTTTCATTCTGCAGCAGTGAGTTAAGGGCTTTTCATTCTGCAGGCAGTGAGTTAAGGGCTTTCATTCTGCGCAGTGAGTTAAGGGCTTTTCACTCTGCAGCAGTGAGTTAAGGGCTTTTCATTCTGAGCAGTGAGGTTAAAGGCTTTTCATTCTGCAGCAGTGAGTAAGGGCTTTTCACTCTGAGCAGTGAGTTAAGGGCTTTTCATTCTGAGCAGTAAGTTCAGGGGCTTTTCATTCTGCTGCAGTGAGTTCAGGGCTTTTCATTCTGCAGCAGTGAGTTCAAGGGCTTTTCACTCTGAGCAGTGAGTTAAGGGCTTTTCACTCTGCAGCAGTGAGTTAAAGGGCTTTTCATTCTGCAGCAGTGAGTTAAGGGCTTTTCACTCTGCAGCAGTGAGTTAAGGGCTTTTCATTCTGCAGCAGTGAGTTAAGGGCTTTTCATTCTGCAGCAGTGAGTTAAGGGCTTTTCACTCTGGAGCAGTGAGTTAAGGGCTTTTCATTCTGCTGCAGTGAGTTAAAGGGCTTTCACTCTGGAGCAGTGAGTTAAGGGCTTTTCATTCTGCTGCAGTGAGTTCAGGGCTTTTCATGGAGGGGGGTAAACATGGAAGGGGGGTACACATGGAAGGGGGGGTAAACATGGAGGGGTGGTGTAAACATGGAAGGGGGGGTAAACATGGAGGGGGTGTAACATGAAGGGGGGTAACATGGAGGGGGGTAACATGGAGGGGGGTAAACATGGAGGGGGGGTAAACATGGAGGGGGGTAAACATGAGGGCACCTGGAAGTACGGGTGAGAATGTGAAAGCGAATGAATAAATGTATCTGATGAACTGGTGTGTGTGTGCAGGTGTGCATCTGATCGAGGTTCTGTTCGATGAGGTTTCGGTGCCGAAGAGTCCGTTCAGGGTGTCGGTGACGGAGGGCTGCGACCCGAGCCGGGTGCGAGCGTACGGGCCGGGCCTGGAGGAGGGGCTGGTGAACAAATCCAACCGCTTCACCGTGGAGACCAGGTACCTTTAATCACTTACCTGACACAGACCTAAGTCCTGGATCCTGAGTACTGGTTCCTGAGTCCTGGATCCTGAATCCTGGTTCCTGAGTCCTGGTTCCTGAGTCCTGGATCCTGCATCCTGAGACCTGGTTCCTGAGTCCTGGATCCTGAGTCCTGGATCCTGAGTCCTGGTTCCTGAGTCCTGGATCCTGGATCCTGAGACCTGGTTCCTGAGTCCTGGATCCTGAGTCCTGGATCCTGAGTCCTGGAACCTGAGTGGTGGCTGAACCTGTCACTCTGGTCCTGCCTGACTCTCCCCTCACTTCCCACAGGATTGTTGACATCCTTTGGATTCATCTTCTTATTATAGACGCATGCATTTTCCTTGTCCGGTGTGAGGGTCCGAGGACAGAGGGTCCGAGGACAGAGGGGGTCGTGTTGATGTTCTGTCCAAACTGTAATGTCCACTGAGACTAATGTAACATGTTTGATATCGGACTATATAAATAAACATTGATTGATTGACACCTCTATTTCGGGCCTGAGTCTCACTGCCTCTGTCCCGTCTTGCCCTCAGAGGGGCCGGCACCGGGGGGCTCGGCCTCGCCATCGAGGGTCCGTCTGAAGCCAAGATGTCCTGCAAAGACAACAAAGATGGCAGCTGCAGCGTGGAGTACATCCCCTTCACCTCGGGGGAGTACGACGTCAACATCTCCTTCGGAGGCCTGCCCATCCCAGGTGAGGGACCCAGAACCCTGGACCCAGAACCCTGGACCCAGAACTCCGTGTGACCGGTCTCGTGTGTTACAGACTGACTGACCTCGTGGTTGTGTTGCAGGGAGTCCGTTCAGGGTCCCAGTGAGGGAGCTGGTGGACCCCAGTAAAGTGAAGTGTTCAGGACCCGGGTTGGGGAGCGGGGTCCGAGCCCAGGTCCCTCAGACCTTCACCGTGGACAGCAGTAAGGCTGGGGTGGCCCCTCTGGAGGTCCTGCTGTACGGACCCACAGGTGAAAGCAATTATTCATCTTAACAAAAGGGAAGTCTCCAGAACTGATCCTCGTTACCAACGTGACGGTGCCGTTTCTCTGCCGGGCCATCGGTACCGTCTGTGTCAGGGCCTAACTGGACTTCGCTGATTCTTGTCCGGCAGATGTATAAGTAGAGGGTCTGACACTTGTAATCGTCCTTCCTCAGGTGTGCTCGAGCCCATCAGCATCACAGATAACGGGGACGGGAACTCACACGTCAAACTACAACCCCGACCAGCGACGGCCCGTACACCGTGTGCGTGAAGTACGCCGACCAGGAGGTTCCTCGCAGTACGTGAACCCACATGGATAGAGAAGTCCCTCCTGGTCCAGGTCTCACCCCCCCTCTGCTCTCAGTCCAGGTCTCACCCCCTCTCTGCTCTCAGTCCAGGTCCTCATTCCCAGCACCTCCCCTCTGCTTCTCAGTCCAGGTCTCACCCCCCCCTCTGCTCTCAGTCCAGGTCTCACCCCCCCCTCTGCTCTCAGTCCAGGTCTCACCCCCCCTCTGCTCTCAGTCCAGGTCTCACCCCCCCGCTCTCAGTCCAGGTCTCACCCTCCCCTCTGCTCTCAGTCCAGGTCTCACCCCCCCTCTGCTCTCAGTCCAGGTCTCACCCCCCCTCTGCTCTCAGTCCAGGTCTCACCCCCCCCTCTGCTCTCAGTCCAGGTCTCACCCCCCCTCTGCTCTCAGTCCAGGTCTCACCCCCCTCTGCTCTCAGTCCAGGTCTCACCCCCCTCTGCTCTCAGTCCAGGTCTCACCCCCCCTCTGCTCTCAGTCCAGGTCTCACCCCCCCTCTGCTCTCAGTCCAGGTCTCACCCCCCCTCTGCTCTCAGTCCAGGTCTCACCCCCCCTCTGCTCTCAGTCCAGGTCTCACCCCCCCCTCTGCTCTCAGTCCAGGTCTCACCCCCCCCTCTGCTCTCAGTCCAGGTCTCACCCCCCCTCTGCTCTCAGTCCAGGTCTCACCCCCCCCTCTGCTCTCAGTCCAGGTCTCACCCCCCCCTGCTCTCAGTCCAGGTCCACCCCCCCTCTGCTCTCAGTCCAGGTCTCACCCCCCCTCTGCTCTCAGTCCAGGTCCACCCCCCCCTCTGCTCTCAGTCCAGGTCTCACCCCCCCTCTGCTCTCAGTCCAGGTCTCACCCCCCCTCTGCTCTCAGTCCAGGTCTCCACCCCCCCTCTGCTCTCAGTCCAGGTCTCACCCCCCCTCTGCTCTCAGTCCAGGTCTCACCCCCCCCTCTGCTCTCAGTCCAGGTCTCACCCCCCCTCTGCTCTCAGTCCAGTCTCACACCCTCCCCTCTGCTCTCAGTCCAGGTCTCACCCCCCCTCTGCTCTCAGTCCAGGTCCTCACCCCCCCCCTCTGCTCTCAGTCCAGGTCTCACCCCCCCCCTGCTCTCAGTCCTTTAAGATCAAGACGCTGCCGGCTCACGATGCCAGCAAGGTGCGAGCCAGCGGTCCGGGTCTGAACTCCAGCGGGGTCCCTGCCAGTTTTACCCGTGGAGTTCACCATCGATGCCCGGGACGCCGGGGAGGGGCCTGCTCACCATCCAGATACTGGTGAGGGTTAGGGGGACACCTTTAGGGTTCCCTTAGGGTTAAGGGACACCTGTAGAGTACCTTTAGGCTTAAGGGAACACCTGTAGAGTTCCTTTAGGGCTAAGGGAACACCTGTAGAGTACCTTTAGGGTTAAGGGAACACCTGTAGAGTTCCTTTAGGGTTAAGGGAACACCTGTAGGGTTCCTTTAGGGTTAAGGGAACACCTGTAGAGTTCCCTTAGGGTTAAGGGAACACCTGTAGAGTTCCTTTAGGGCTAAGGGAACACCTGTAGAGTTCCTTTAGGGTTAAGGGAACACCTGTAGGGTTCCTTTAGGGTTAAGGGAACACCTGTAGAGTTCCCTTAGGGTTAAGGGAACACCTGTAGAGTACCTTTAGGGTTAAGGGAACACCTGTAGAGTTCCCTTAGGGTTAAGGGAACACCTGTAGAGTTCCTTTAGGGTTAAGGGGACACCTGTAGAGTTCCCTTAGAGTTAAGGGAACACCTGTAGAGTTCCTTTAGGGCTAAGGGAACACCTGTAGAGTACCTTTAGGGTTAAGGGAACACCTGTAGAGTTCCTTTAGGGCTAAGGGAACACCTGTAGAGTACCTTTAGGGTTAAGGGAACACCTGTAGAGTTCCTTTAGGGTTAAGGGGACACCTGTAGAGTTCCCTTAGAGTTAAGGGAACACCTGTAGAGTTCCTTTAGGGCTAAGGGAACACCTGTAGAGTTCCTTTAGGGCTAAGGGAACACCTGTAGAGTTCCTTTAGGGCTAAGGGAACACCTGTAGAGTACCTTTAGACCATCTCAAGACTCGGGTCATCATTAATTTCCCACATGGGAGGAACCAACTAAAATGAAATGTTAATTAATTGCAGGATGTTGTAATCGTGCTTCTCAGTAGTCACTGCATAACGTCTCGTCTGCGTAGAGGTTAGTCGGGCCCTCAGTAGGTTCAGGTTCAAAGCTCATATCTGTGCAAATGGTCACCCTGGGCTCACCTCGCAGGTGAGTATGCTTCCAGATCGACCCAAATCTGCTTTCTGCAAAGGAAGTGACATTTGCATCATTCGCTTATGATGCAAATGTTTTATGACGAGTGGAAAAAATCTCAACATTTCTGGGGTTGAATGTCTGATAACAGAGAAACTGCTGTTTCCTCCTCGTGAACGCCGGGTCCTGCTTTAGGGTCCGGAGGGCTGCAGCCGGGAGGCCTCGGTGTCTGTGGAGGACTGGGGCAGGAGGGGTGTGGGAGAGTCATATTATAAAGAGAACCATCCCCTTCAGTATTCATAGGAGAGGCTGCGTAAGGCCTGCACCCCCCGCACCCCTCACCTCCCCTCACCTCCTCTCACCCCCCTCACCTCCCCTCACCCCCCTCACCCCCTCACCCCTCACCTCCTCTCACCCCCTCACCCCCTCTCACCCCCTCACCCCTCTCACCCCTCACCCCTCTCACCCCCTCACTCTCACCCCCCTCACCCCCCTCACCCCCTCTCACCCCTTCACCTCCTCACCCCTCACCTCCTCTAACCCCCCTCACCTCCTCTCACCCCTCTCACCCCCCTCACCTCCTCTCACCCCCTCACCCCCTCGCACCCCCTCACCTCCTCTCACCCCCTCACCCCCTCACCCCCTCTCACCCCCTCACCTCCTCTCACCCCCTCTCACCTCCTCTCACCCCCTCTCACCCCTTCACCTCCTCACCTCCTCTCACCCCCCTCACCTCCTCTCCCATGTCTCCGTATGCATAAAACGGGATTTAAATAGCCGAAATAATGTCATATTTGCATTTTAATAAATTATGTAAAATGGAATAACTGTTCCTAATTAGCACACATGGCATTAAATAAAATACTAAATAATTATAATAAATAAATCAAAATAAATAATTTGGATTAAATCTGAAACTTTAAAGTAAGAAAACGCATAATAAAAATAATATGAAAATAAAATTTTATGAAAACTATTTTGTGTCCCTTTAGCAATAAAGCAGTTATCCTGATCAATTACAATCTTTAAAACGTGTAATAATGAATAACTTGACATGTTTTTGCTGATAGATATCGTTGAATAACCCCCACCCTCCTGACTGCGTCTCCATGTGACCTCCATCAGTTTGTGTGATGCTAAGCTAACAGTTCTCACTAACAGGTGTAAACCGCCCCCTCCGCCAGTGATTATATATAAATATATATATATATATTTATATTTATATTTATATGCATTGAAAGTCTTTAGCCTGGATTTAAAAGTAGTAAACCATTTGTTTGTCCATCATTTTAAATATTTTTGTACTATTGCTCTTGTCTTATTCTGTAGCAAACCTGTTTAGTTTTTGACTATGAGTTGTTTAAGAAAAAGGAAAATAAAGTGTAAAAAAAAGAATACATAAAAAAAGCGAGTAAGAGTTTGAGCGGACCTGCCGGTTTCCGGTAGTTTGTTCCAGATGTTTGGAAACATCCCAGTCCTCCATCTCACTTCCTGTCCTCCTGTCTCAGGATCCAGAGGCGAAACCGAAGAAGGCGAATATTCGAGATAACCGTGATGGAACGTACACGGTTTCCTACGTCCCCGACATGGCGGGCCGCTACACGATCACCATCAAGTACGGCGGAGATGAGATCCCGTATTCTCCGTACCGAATCCTCGCTCTGCCGACCGGAGACGCCTCCAAGTGCCTGGTCACAGGTCAGGACACGCCCACCGCTCACTGACATCCAATCAGATCACAGCTCTCACAGCCAATCAGATTGAATCTCCTGTTTAGCCTCTCTGACCCTCTTGTTGTTTTTCTGCAGTTTCCATTGGAGGACACGGACTGGGTGAGTTTGTACTATTTACACTTTCTGATGTTTTACTTGGGCTGACCAGAAGTTTGAGGTTAGTGTTAGGGTTAGCCAGTGGCCAGGAAGTAAAGTTGAGAAGGAAGTCGTAACTTTGAGAACTAAGTCGTAACTTTGAGAATTAAGTCGTAACTTTAAGAATGAAGTCGTAACTTTGAGAAGGAAGTCGTAACTTTGAGAATTAAGTCGTAACTTTGAGAAGGAAGTCGTAACTTTGAGAATTAAGTCGTAACTTTGAGAATTAAGTCGTAACTTTGAGAAGGAAGTCGTAACTTTGAGAATTAAGTCGTAACTTTGAGAATTAAGTCGTAACTTTGAGAAGGAAGTCGTAACTTTGAGAATGAAGTCGTAACTTTGAGAATGAAGTCGTAACTTTGAGAATGAAGTCGTAACTTTGAGAAGGAAGTCGTAACTTTGAGAAGGAAGTCGTAACTTTGAGAAGGAAGTCGTAACTCTGAGAATGAAGTCGTAACTCTGAGAAGGAAGTCGTAACTCTGAGAAGGAAGTCGTAACTCTGAGAAGGAAGTCGTAACTCTGAGAAGGAAGTCGTAACTCTGAGAAGGAAGTCGTAACTTTGAGAAGGAAGTCGTAACTCTGAGAAGGAAGTCGTAACTCTGAGAAGGAAGTCGTAACTTTGAGAATGAAGTCGTAACTTTGAGAATGAAGTCGTAACTCTGAGAATGAAGTCGTAACTCTGAGAAGGAAGTCGTAACTTTGAGAATGAAGTCGTAACTTTGAGAAGGAAATCGTAACTTTGAGAAGGAAGGCGTAACTTTGAGAAGGAAGTCGTAACTCTGAGAAGGAAGTCGTAACTTTGAGAAGGAAGTCGTAACTCTGAGAATGAAGTCGTAACTCTGAGAAGGAAGTCGTAACTTTGAGAATGAAGTCGTAACTCTGAGAAGGAAGTCGTAACTCTGAGAATGAAGTCGTAACTTTGAGAAGGAAGTCGTAACTCTGAGAAGGAAGTCGTAACTTTGAGAAGGAAGTCGTAACTCTGAGAAGGAAGTCGTAACTCTGAGAATGAAGTCGTAACTTTGAGAAGGAAGTCGTAACTCTGAGAATGAAGTCGTAACTCTGAGAATGAAGTCGTAACTTTGAGAAGGAAGTCGTAACTCTGAGAATGAAGTCGTAACTCTGAGAAGGAAGTCGTAACTCTGAGAATGAAGTCGTAACTTTGAGAAGGAAGTCGTAACTCTGAGAATGAAGTCGTAACTCTGAGAAGGAAGTCGTAACTCTGAGAATGAAGTCGTAACTTTGAGAAGGAAGTCGTAACTCTGAGAATGAAGTCGTAACTCTGAGAATGAAGTCGTAACTTTGAGAAGGAAGTCGTAACTCTGAGAAGGAAGTCGTAACTCTGAGAAGGAAGTCGTAACTTTGAGAAGGAAGTCGTAACTCTGAGAAGGAAGTCGTAACTTTGACCTGGCTCTGTTCTGATTTTTGTTTTGTTATGTTTTTTTGTTTTTTTTTGCCTTGGGTCCCTTGACATCGAAACTATTATTATTACTATTATTGATTGGTGGTCTGTTGTCAGGACCAGGCTCTGCTCTGATTGGTGGTCTGTTGTCAGGACCAGGCTCTGCTCTGATTGGTGGTCTGTTGTCAGGACCAGGCTCTGCTCTGATTGGTGGTCTGTTGTCAGGACCAGGCTCTGCTCTGATTGGTGGTCTGTTGTCAGGACCAGGCTCTGCTCTGATTGGTGGTCTGTTGTCAGGACCAGGCTCTGCTCTGATTGGTGGTCTGTTGTCAGGACCAGGCTCTGCTCTGATTGGTGGTCTGTTGTCAGGACCAGGCTCTGCTCTGATTGGTGGTCTGTTGTCAGGACCAGGCTCTGCTCTGATTGGTGGTCTGTTGTCAGGACCAGGCTCTGCTCTGATTGGTGGTCTGTTGTCAGGACCAGGCTCTGCTCTGATTGGTGGTCTGTTGTCAGGACCAGGCTCTGCTCTGATTGGTGGTCTGTTGTCAGGACCAGGCTCTGTTCTGATTGGTGGTCTGTTGTCAGGACCAGGCTCTGTTCTGATTGGTGGTCTGTTGTCAGGACCAGGCTCTGTTCTGATTGGTGGTATGTTGTCAGGACCAGGCTCTGCTCTGATTGGTGGTCTGTTGTCAGGACCAGGCTCTGTTCTGATTGGTGGTCTGTTGTCAGGATCAGGTATGGGCCCCACCATCCAGATCGGGGAGGAGACCGTCATCACCGTGGATGCTAAGCATGCTGGGAAAGGTAAAGTCACGTGTAAGGTGTCGACCCCCGACGGCGCCGAGCTGGACGTGGACGTCGTGGAAAACGCAGATGGGACGTTCGATATCTACTACACAGCGCCGGAGCCCGGGAAGTACGTGATCACCATCCGGTTCGGAGGCGAGAACATCCCGAACAGCCCCTTCCACGTGGTGGTGAGTCGCCGAGAGTCGCTCCTTTGAGAATAAGATAAAGCCAGACGTTTGTGAGTAAAGTCTTAACTTTGAGAATAAAGTCGTAAAAAGTCGTAACTTTAGTAATAAAACGCAGACAGCACCTGTGTCCACACACGTCATCATTATTCTCTAATCCGACCCGACACACAGTGAAGGTCTGATTTCAACACTAACAGCGTTTGTGCATGGAGGAGTGTGTGTGTGTGTGTGTTTTATTTTTGTATTGTGTGTGTTTTGTTTGTGTTTTAAAGCCTGTACCTTGTTTCCTGTCAGGCGTGTGGCCCCGCCCCCCTAATAGAGGAGCCCTGTGATTCGCTGCAGTTCAGCCCCCCCTGGGTATACCTGTTACCGTCATATATTTATTTATAATAATTGATTTTCCTTTATATTTATATATCTGCCGCTCTGCTTCGCACCGTGCTCTCACCGGCTGCAGATCAATAACGACCCAGACTCAGATGCCGTTATAGATCGGGGTCAGCATGGCCGCATGATGCATGACCGCTGCTGAGGGGCGGGGGGGGGGGGGGGGGGGCGGATTGCTGCATGATGCATGACTGCTGCTGAGGGGGGGGTCAGCATGTGAACAAGGCTGTTGTCACTCAGTAAGAGAAACAGACACCGCTTCAAGTTTAATCTGATAAAGAAACTTTTCTTCACATTTTTATTTATTTATTTAATTGGTATTTTATTTTCTATTTAATTTTTTTTTTTTTAAGTTTACAATATTTATGTTACAGCTCAGCTTAAACGTTGTTTCCGTTATGACCCAGTTAGAAAGGTATAATCTTACTGGTGCCGCCGGCCGCTGATGCTCTCTCTGCTTCCTGCTCCTCCTCCTCCTCCTCCTCCTCTTCCTCCTCCTCCTCCTCCTCCTCCTCCTCCTCTCCTCCTCCTCCTCCTCCTCCTCCTCCTCCTCCTCCTCCTCTAGACCACACTAACCCCCCCTCTGTGTTCCAGGCCACCGATGACCCGACCCCCCCCGCCTCGATGGATCCGATGCTCCGCCCCTTCAGCCTCGTCATCCCCTTCACGGTTCAGAAGGAAGAGATCACCGGTAAGAGATGCATATACTTCATGCATGCAGGACTCTTCGTTTAGAGTCGGGTGCATGAGGATGCTTCAGGACTACGATATGTTCCGTTCGGCCAAAGAAGGCTCAGTGTTTAAGTACTGTAGTTGTACTTTAAATAAATATGGGGGAAGTAGTGCATTTGTGAGGGACTATTTCCTGCAGCGGAGGAATCCACATGTGGTGCGTCAGAAACAGGTTCAACCGATACGAGGAATTTGACTTGGTGTACATACATGAAAGTAAAACAACTCTTATTTAAGAAAACTATAATAACATTAAAAAATATAGTAAAATATAGCAGTATTTCTATTGAATATGGTTGAAGTAAAATTGGTATAAAATATGTGTAGTAATGAAAAACAAGACGTTGTGTGCATCGTGTGCGGCAGGACGGTGTGGTTGGGATACATCTAGATGAACCACAGGGTGTTTGATCATCAGTAGCATGGCCATGGGGTCGAAGCCGTTCTAAGGCTGCAGTCTCTCAGAAGGGTTCGAGTCCCATCCTCCAAATACATCTTTTGTACATTTCTTTAACAAAATCTCCAGTTTTTAAGGTGTTTAAACATCTTAAAAACTGGAGATTTTGTTAAAGAAATCTGTGAAATGTACAAAAGATGTATTTGGAGGATGGGACTCGAACCCTTCTGAGAAACTGCAGCCTTAGAACTGCTTCGACCACATGGCCATGCTACTGATGATTAAACACCCTGTGGTTCATTTAGATGTATCCCAACCACACCGTCCTGCCGCACACGATGCACACAACGTCTTGTTTTTCATTACTACACATATTTTATACCAATTTTACTTCAACCATATTCAATAGAAATACTGCTATATTTTACTATATTTTTCAATGTTATTATAGTTTCTTCAAATAGTTTTCTATCTGTGTTTTTAATATTAGTTTTATTTTAATGTATGCGCCATGAGTCATGACAGCAAGTCAAATTCCTCATAAGCGTCAACCCACCTGATTCTGAATCTCACAACTATCTCTGAGGAATGTGTGTGTGTGTGTGTGTGTGTGTGTGTGTGTGTGTTCCTGCAGGAGAGGTGCGGATGCCTTCCGGTCGCACCGCCTGTCCTCACATCACCGACAACAAGGACGGCACGGTGACGGTGAAGTACTCCCCGACAGAGAGGGGTCTGCACGAGATGGACATCAGATACGACGGAAACCACATCCCAGGTACATGGCGTACTTGCTTAGCAGAAGCTGCGTAACGGAAGCTTCGAAGAACAAAGCCAGTCTCTTCCAAACGGAACGATGTTTGCTTCATATTAATATAACAGTTTCAACAAGGACGGTAGAAGACGGGGAAATGCACTCGACACCATTTCAAAACATAACGGGAAAGAAACGAGCAGGACTCATACTCGCCCTTCAGAATAAAAGCATTTCCTTTAAACATTTAACTTTTGTCAAGAAGCAAATAAACAAATGATTTCACCGCCTTAAAGGAAGGACGTCACAACAGTCGGGCCGCAGTCAGCTAAAGTACCTTCTGCAGACGGGCGGAAGCTCAGAGGAACAGACGTGATGTGGGCGTGGCAGGGATCCAAGCGTCTTTGAGCACGAGGAAAAGCGTTATTAAAAATCCAACGTGTTATTATTATTATTATCAATTTCTCTCTTTTTTGGCAACGAAGTAGAGCATCATCAGCACCAGCTTAACGACCAGAGGAATATACATTATTAAGGCGCTAAATGTCGTCTATCATAATTACGTTGAATCAAAGTGTAATAACGTATCTTCTGCAAACAGCGTGAGGAATATGACGAAGAGACGGACGTACTTTGAACCCCCTCTCTCTCGGTGTATAACATTAAGAGCTCTTCTGTGTGCGTCTTCTGTTCAGGAAGTCCTCTCCAGTTCTACGTGGACGCCATAAACAGCGGCCATGTGACGGCGTTCGGCCCCGGGCTGACTCACGGCACTGTGAGCAGAGCGGCGACGTTCACCATCGTTACTAAAGACGCCGGAGAAGGTAGGAACACCGGACTCTTAAATATAGAGTATTACGTGCAGATGGAGCCCTAACCCTGGTACGCGTCCCCGCAGGAGGCCTGTCTCTGGCGGTGGAGGGTCCGTCCAAAGCAGAGATCAGCTGTAAGGACAATAAGGACGGCACCTGCACCGTGTCCTACCTCCCCACCGTGCCCGGGGACTACAACATCATCGTGAAGTTTGACGACAAACACATCCCCGGCAGCCCCTTCACCGCCAAGATTACCGGTACGGAGACACGCCGATTCCTCTCCGGCACGTTCTCCATGCGAGGTTCTGAACGTGTTCCTGCTTTGTGTTCTCTCCAGGCGACGACTCCCTGAGGACGTCCCAGCTGAACGTGGGCACGGCGTCAGACGTTTCTCTGAAGATCACGGAGACCGACCTCAGCAGTCTGACGGCGAGTATCACGGCGCCGTCCGGACACGAAGAGCCGTGCGTCCTGAAGAGGCTTCCCAACAGACACATCGGTCAGTGGACCCCCCCCCCCGAGACCCTCAGGACGCAGCACGATATAACCAAAGAGAAACACTGGTTCTGTCGTTGTTCAGCAGCAGGAGAGCCAGAAGCCTGGCGTCAAGATGCATGTTTGTTCAAGAGCAGTTGAACAGACTGGGAACACCAAAGTAACGGCGAGTCACCAACACTAACGTTGTTTTCTTTATCGATCCGTCCGCAGGCATCTCGTTCACGCCGAAGGAAGTGGGCGAGCACGTGGTGAGCGTGAAGAAGAGCGGGAAGCATGTGACCAACAGTCCCTTCAAGATCATGGTCGGCCAGTCGGAGATCGGAGACGCCAGCAAAGTGAAAGTGTTCGGGGAGGGGCTGATGGAGGGCCACACCTTCGAGATGGCCGAGTTCATCGTGGACACCAGGAACGCAGGTACTGGGATGGAAACCTCTGGACCAATGGAGACTCAGAGAGACTCAGGGAGACTCGGGGAGACTCGGGGAGACTCGGGGAGAGCAGGGAGACTCAGAGAGACTCAGGGAGACTCGGAGAGACTCGGGGAGACTCAGGGAGACTCAGAGAGACTCGGGGAGACTCGGAGAGACTCGGGGAGACTCGGAGAGACTCTGGGAGACTCGGGGAGACTCGGGGAGACTCGGGGAGACTCTGGGAGACTCGGTGAGACTCGGGAGACTCGGGAGACTCAGAGAGACTCGGGGAGACTCGGGGAGACTCGGGGAGACTCGGGGAGACTCGGGAGACTCGGGGAGACTCGGGGAGACTCGGGGAGACTCGGGGAGACTCGGAGAGACTCGGGGAGACTCGGGGAGACTCGGAGAGACTCGGGGAGACTCGGAGAGACTCGGGGAGACTCGGGGAGACTCGGGAGACTCGGAGAGACTCGGGAGACTCGGGGAGACTCGGGGAGACTCGGAGAGACTCGGAGAGACTCGGGGAGACTCGGAGAGACTCGGGGAGACTCAGAGAGACTCGGAGAGAGCTCGGGGAGAGCAGGACTGTGATGGGAACGCTGAGGGTTTAATTAGAGTTAACGGCCAGAGAATTCACAACACGTGTTTCTTCAGATCTCCCAGACCCGTGTATTCAGCCGTGAGAGAAGAACCACGTGCTGCATAGCAAGATAAAGAGCTACACCTCTGTCAGCTGACGCCGTCAGGCCGGAGCAGGGAGGCTGAGAGCAGCTCAGGGCGAGGGCGGACTGACCAACCGGGTCAAAGTTAGCGCCTAGGAAAACATTTCCCCGATTGATACCCTCTCTTCCTCCAGGCTACGGGGGTCTGGGTCTCTCCATCGAGGGTCCCAGCAAAGTGGACATTAACTGTGAGGACATGGAGGACGGCACGTGTAAAGTCACCTACTGTCCCACCGAGCCCGGGAACTACATCATCAACATCAAGTTCGCCGACCAACACGTGCCAGGTAGGAGCCGTGGGGTACATGCGGTGAAGACAATGAGTGAAGCGTACGTGGTTCAGATCATGATGGTGCTTGGCAGCATCCTTCAAAGCCTACATGTTGTTGTTGTTGTTGTTGTTTTGAAAGGTTGTTGACTTATACCTGTACGTTTTGCAAAGATTCCCCTTTGGTGTCTTTTAAGGTTGTGATCTGCACGAAGTAGTGATGCAGCTGGTACGTTTCTGCAACATGTTTTATTTGCGCTCTGGTTTTAGTAATTAGTTTTATTACTTAAAGTTATTGGTGTACAAACGTTACGCCATCTTGTTTACGGAAAGGGTTGTTTACGTTGCTGCATAACCGCACGAAGTATTTCATGTTTGTATTTATCTGTTAGAATGAGCTGTGTGTGTGTGTCGGATGTGTCTGTGCGACCGCACGATGAACCAGAGGTAACATCGAGTGCTTGTGTCCCAACAGGAAGTCCGTTCACGGTGAAGGTGTTCGGCGAGGGCCGGATGAAGGAGAGCATCACGAGGAGGCGCCAGGCGCCGAGCATCGCCACCGTGGGAAGCACCTGCGATCTGAACCTGAAGATACCAGGTGAGGTCTTCCTCTTCCTCCTCCTCCTCCTCCTCCTCCTCCTCCTCCTCCTCCTCCTCCTCCTCCTCCTCCTCCTCCTCCTTCACTGTTTATACAACACAACACTTCAAACCTCCAGACCAAAGCGCTGTACAGTCGAATAAACAAACTCAAAACACAGCTCAGCTCTCTCAACATCAAACAAGAGAAACAAGACACTTTGAAAGCAATAAAAGCAACAATCTGCAAGACGTGAAAACGCTGAGGAGGAGAGCTGGGTTAGAGAAGCCATTTGAAAGCAGACAGCGGAGGCCTGTCCTCCTCTTCCTCCCTTCCTCCCTTCCTCCTCTTCCTCCCCTTCCTCCTCTTCCTCCTCTTTGTCCTCTTCCTCCCTTCCTCCTCTTCCTCCCTTCCTCCTCTTCCTCCCCTTCCTCATCTTCCTCCCTTCCTCCCTTCCTCCTCTTCCTCCTCTTCCTCCCCTTCCTCATCTTCCTCCCTTCCTCCTCTTCCTCCTCTTCCTCCTCTTCCTCCCTTCCTCCTCTTCCTCCTCTTCCTCCCCTCGCTGTGTTTTAGGGAACTGGCTCTAAATTGTGGTACATATGGAGTTCCACAAGGCTCAAGCCTGGGCCCACTACCTCTTGTTTTATATGATGTACTTCTACATGTGATGAAGCACAAACAGAATTGAGGCCCCAGCTCTATTAAGCTTGAAAAATGCTCACACTTTTTATTTTTAAGGACGTTTGAAAAACCTGCCAATTCCATCCTTTTGACACTCAACTCTCTTTATCTGTCGATCTCTGCGGCTCTACGGGTTTACACACTCGAGTAACCGTGCACATACAGAGATACTCAGCATCGGAGAATATCTTTTAAAGACTCTTTAATACAGCAGTAAACGCCTGGGTTTATAAGGGGGGGTGTCCGGTGCCTTGCTCAGGGGAACCACGGCAGGGCCCAGGAGGAGAACTGGGACCTCTCCAAGTACGACCCTTCACGTTTCCCCTTCCCTCCTCCCTCTTCCTCCCCTCGCTGCTCTCTAGGGAACTGGTTCCACATGGTGTCGGCTCAGGAGCGTCTCACGCACACCTTCACGAGGAGCAGCCACACCTACACCCGCACGGAGAGGACGGAGATCAGAGAGACGAGGGCGGGGGAGACGAAGCGGGAGGTGAGGGTGGAGGAGAGCCGGCAGGTGGAGGATCCGTACCGGGACTCCGTGTTCGGAGACTTCCTGGGGAGGGAGAGTCTGAGCGGGTTCAACAACAGCAGCAGCACCCGCCAGGCGCAGCTGCAGGACGGTGTGTGTGTGTGTGCGTGTGTGCGTGTGTGTGTGCAAGACCCATGTTTGGCACTGTGTGGGGACCTCAGATTGTGTGGGGAGACCTCCGTTTGTGTGAGTGGGGACCCGTGTGTGTGCCGACCCGTGTATGGCACCGTGTGGGGACCTGTGTGTGTGGGGACCCGTGTGTGTGGGGACCTGTGTGTGTGCCGACCCGTGTATGGCACCGTGTGGGGACCCGTGTGTGTGCCGACCCGTGTATGGCACCGTGTGGGGACCCGTGTGTGTGCCGACCCGTGTATGGCACCGTGTGGGGACCTGTGTGTGTGGGGACCTGTGTGTGTGCCGACCCGTGTATGGCACCGTGTGGGGACCCGTGTGTGTGCCGACCCGTGTATGGCACCGTGTGGGGACCCGTGTGTGTGCCGACCCGTGTATGGCACTGTGTGGGGACCCGTGTGTGTGCCGACCCGTGTATGGCACCGTGTGGGGACCTGTGTGTGTGCCGACCCGTGTATGGCACCGTGTGGGGACCTGTGTGTGTGCCGACCCGTGTATGGCACCGTGTGGGGACCCGTGTGTGTGCCTACCCGTGTATGGCACCGTGTGGGGACCCGTGTGTGTGCCTACCCGTGTATGGCACCGTGTGGGGACCCGTGTGTGTGCCTACCCGTGTATGGCACTGTGTGGGGACCCGTGTGTGTGCCGACCCGTGTATGGCACCGTGTGGGGACCCGTGTGTGTTTCTAGCTCACCTGAAACAGGTTTTCAGTTTTCAGACATGAATAATTGTTTTACTGTCAGAGAGTTTAACTCTGTGTTGATGCATGTACTTAATATAACTGTGTTTGGTTCTATTCTGATTGTGACGTATTTTTCACCCTCAAAAAGCTTTTATTTTTGAAAACTTTATGCATGTTCTGATGACCCTAACAGTCTTCAGACCTCACCCCACCTGACGCACTGTTCTCTTCAGCCTCTACAGGTGAGGCGAGCAACCAGGAGATGACGGCCCAGGTGACGAGTCCCGGAGGAAAGACGGAGGACGCGGAGATCATCCGGGGGGAGGACAGCGCCTACAGCGTGCGCTTCATCCCGCAGGAGATGGGCGCGCACACCGTGAACGTGAAGTACCGGAACCAGCACGTCCCCGGGAGCCCCTTCCAGTTCACTGTGGGGCCGCTGGGGGAGGGGGGGGCGCACAAGGTCCGGGCGGGGGGCACCGGGCTGGAGCAGGGCGTCGCCGGGACCCCAGGTGAGATCAGATATACTGTAGTTTAAAGCTTCATCACGGAGCTGGACAACGGTACCACACGCTCTGTCATCCTGTTGCATCCGTCCTGTGGAAGGGTTCTACGTACAAACATGGAACCCAAAGGTTGCGTTAGGCGAAGATTAATAACAATGTTTCCCGTGGAGTTCCACAAGGCTCTTATCTGTTTTTGTATTTCTTTTCTATGTCAAAGTTTTCTTAAAATATGGCGATCCTCAAGGCACCAGCCTGGTCCCACTCATTGTTTAAGTTTAATATGAGTTTTTCTACCTGTCATGAAATCATGAACAAAAGAATCATGTCCATTTCTATGCAGATGACACCCAAGTCTTCTGCTTGAGATGTGTATGATTCCTGATATCTTCGTGACTTTAAAAAGCTGAAATGTGGACATCCACAGGACCCAGACATTGTTGTAATGACATCGAGACAATCAGCGACTTGCAGATGACACACAACTCGATTTAGCTTTTGATTTTCATGATTCAAGCCTTCTTTACGGCTTTAAAAGCTGAAATGATATCTGAAATATAACATCCTCTAGTTTATAATATAATACCCTGTAGTTTGAAATATAATTAATTGTAGTAGCCATATGCTCATTCAGATAAGAAGTCCTTGCTTTATTTTCGTTTTCTTGCAGGTTTTTGATGCATTCTCTTTATTTTAGCTCCGAATCTGAATCTCTTTATTCGTCCCGCGACGGGGAAATGTACATTCCTCCAACAGCAGAAATATAATGCCCAGGCGCGAATACGCAGAATCAGAATACCTTTATTCGTCTTTATTGCACCGTTCTGTATCGACAGCCATTGTTATTGCGTTCATGGGTATTACATGACATGTCTCTCACAGTGAAGATATTCAGATGATCAGATATGTTGTCTTCGTGCAGCTGAGTTCAGTATCTGGACCCGAGAGGCGGGAGCCGGAGGTCTGTCCATCGCAGTGGAGGGACCGAGCAAAGCCGAGATCAGCTTCGAGGACAGGAAGGACGGGTCGTGCGGCGTGGCGTACGTGGTTCAGGAACCCGGTGAGACTCTGAACCACACGTTAGCTGTTTGAGAACACGGTGGAGATTCCCCGCTGACGTGCCTTCTCTCTGCAGGCGACTACGAGGTCTCCATCAAGTTTAACGACGAACACATCCCCGACTCTCCGTTCATCGTCCCGATCGCCACGCTGTCCGACGACGCTCGCCGCCTCTCCATCACCAGCCTGCAGGTGGGAACAAGTTACCTCCATGAAAGATCTCCTATTATACTATTTTATAAAAACATGTCTCTCAAAATACCAAAGAGGTCATTCGAGCCTCGTCCCCCTCCATTCCAGCCCAAAGAGACGACTCTGGGTCTCTAGATCACAGTAATGTGGTCCAATCTGGATCAGCTCCGTTGGTCCCCGTTTTTAGAGATGTGGGTACGGAGGAGAAGAGAGGGGTTTGTTTCTGTCACTTTGAGAGTCCCTGACACACCGGGGACACACCGGGGACACACCGGGGACACACCGGGAACACATGGTGATGTAGGGAAGACATCACTTTGAGAGTCTCCTGACACATGGGGACACACCGGGGACACATGGTGATGTAGTGAAGACATCACTTTGAGAGTCTCCTGACACACCGGGGACACACGGGGACACATGGTGATGTAGAAAAGACATCACTTTGAGAGTCTCCTGACTCACCGGGGACACACCGGGGACACACCGGGGACACACCGGGGACACACGGTGATGTAGAGAAGACATCACTTTGAGAGTCTCCTGACACACCGGGGACACACCGGGACACACCGGACACCGGGGACACACCGGGGACACACGGGGACACACGGTGATGTAGAGAAGACATCAAAATGTGCATTGTGCATGCTAGGAAACCTTTACTTCGAGTGAAACAACCAGCGTCAGTAACTTAAGTTAAACGATGTATTCATTGTTGTGTTCGTTCCCAGGAGGTGGGTCTGAAGGTGGGTCAGGAGGCGTCCTTCGCTGTGCAACTGAACGGAGTGAGAGGCCTGATCGACGCTAAGATCCACACGCCGTCCGGAGCCATCGAGGAGTGCTTCATCACGGAGCTGGACAACGGTACCACACACTCTGTCATCGTGTTGCATCCGTCCTGTGGAAGGGTTCTACGTACAAACATGGAACCCAAAGGTTGCGTTAGGCGAAGATTAGTAACAATGTTTCCCGTGGAGTTCCACCAGGCTCTTATCTGTTTTTGTATTTCTTTTCTATGTCAACATTTTCTTAAAATATGGCGATCCTCAAGGCACCAGCCTGGTCCCACTCGTTGTTTAAGTTTAATATGAGTTTTTTCTACCTGTCATGAAATCATGAACAAAATAATCATGTCCATTTCTATGCAGATGACACCCAAGTCTTCTGCTTGAGATGTGTATGATTCCTGATATCTTCATGACTTAAAAAAGCTGAAATGTGGACATCCACAGGACCCAGACATTGTTGTAATGACATCGAGACAATCAGCGACTGGCAGATGACACACAACTCGATGTAGCCCTTGACTTTCATGATTCAAGCCTTCTTTACGGCTTTAAAAGCTGAAATGAGGATGTCTACAGAAATGTCCTGCAATGTAACCTTGACATTCAGAGATCTCAGGAATTGGAGAGAATACCTTTCAAAACTATTTACAACCCGAACACTTGATGCAAACATTGAACCGATGTGGGCTGATACTATTGATGGACTTATTCCACAGACCAGCACGCGATCCGGTTCATCCCGAGGGAAAACGGAGTTCATTCTATCGACGTTCGTTTCAACGGCAGCCACGTTCCCGGCAGTCCGTTTAAGATCCGAGTGGGAGAGCAAGGACAGGTCGGAGATCCCGGCATGGTGTCCGCCTTCGGTCCGGGACTGGAGGGAGGAACCACAGGTAAACACAACGAGTAAACACCTGGTAAACGCACTCGACTGCATATTAACGCCAGTCTGTCACCAGGACAGAAAACATCTGCTCCGTCTGGAAGAGAACGCTCTGCTACCTGAGAACTGGACTTAAACTCACATTGTACATCTTATGTTCAATTGAATATTTCACATTCCATTCCTTACACCCTTAATGTATATATAATACTATTTACTGTAAATGTGTTTTCAACATGTATATTTCCTACTTTCTTTAATGCTATTTTTTCATTTCGGATTGTTTGTTTCTAGTCTTTTAATTTCTCCAAAGTACAACGCCTTGTCTCTTTAAGCTGCTGCAATGCAGACATTTCACACATTGGGATCCATAAAGTACTTCTGATCTGATCTGAGTATGAGTATATGGCTAACTAAAGTGAATTATATTATAAACGAATTATATTATAAACTAAAGTGAATTATATTATAAACGAATTATATTATAAACTAAAGTGAATTATATTATAACTACAGGGTATTCTATTTGAAAGTGCAGACATCTTCTTATCTTATCATATCTTACGTTTCCTCGCTGCGTGATAAATAAAGAAATGCGAATATGAAAATGCATCAAAAATCGTATCTTCTGACGTGTCTTTGTTCAGGCGTGGTGTCCGAGTTCGTGGTGAACACGGCTAACGCCGGCGCCGGAGCGCTGTCGGTGACCATCGATGGACCGTCGAAGGTGAAGATGGACTGCCTGGAGAGCACTGAGGGGTACAAGGTGTCCTACACCCCCATGGCTCCTGGGAACTACCTCATCTCTATGAAGTACGGCGGACCCCAGCACATCGCGGGCAGCCCCTTCAAGGCCAAAGTCTCTGGTGGGTTATCCCTGTAGTCTGTGGCTCATAGAGAGTTCTTGGATCTTCCGTTGATTGCAGGGAATCAGGAGTTAGCGTTAGGGGAAACTAGTTCCTGTTGAGATTGTTGAGGTTAGTTTTTCAAAGTCTACTTTATTGTCAATCTCCAAATATGTTTGTACACACAGAAAGATCGAAATACTGTTTCCCACAGTCCCGAGGTATAAAATATCACATTCAAATACAATAACTTCTACTACTGACGTTGTTTTGACAGTCGCACCATAAAAACTCTTCGTCATAACTTCAAACTAACATCATGGCGGAGAGGAGGGAAAACGTGTCCAAATGGCGACTTCGTTTTCCCGAGAAACATCGTCCTTGTACTCTCTGTCAAATGAGCATTTCATATAAGTTGAGACCATCAGCAAATTGGGAAACATCTTACATTTTGGGCATTGATCGGTAAAAACTCGATCTAAAGTTAATGTATGCGTTTTATTTGCAGCCTTTATTGTTAGATTGAAATATGGGTTAGTCATCGTTGTTTGAAAAGCGTATTTGCATCTCCCTTCAGGTCCTCGTCTCTCCGGCGGACACAGTCTTCACGAAACGTCGTCCGTCCTCGTGGAAACCGTCTCGAAGACCTCCTCGATGGGGGGGCCCTTCGCCTCGTTACCCAAGTTTACTTCAGACGCCAGTAAAGTCATCTCTCGAGGCGCCGGACTCTCCAAGGCCTTCGTGGGTCAGAAGAACACGTTCACGGTCGACTGCACCAGCGCAGGTGAGGAACGGCCGCTCAATAATAAACACAAATAACTCCGTAGTAACAAAAAACACAAGTGTGGGAATATTAAGGCATTTCTAACCCTCCAGAATATTTAACATATTCAGACATTAAATACATTTTTGAAGCTTGTGAAGACGGGGCGATGACCATCTCTCTGAAATGATGAGTGACAGGTCGACACTATTATTATCTACACTAGTTTGTAATATTTTTCACATATTGCACCTGATTGGGATATTTCACGACACCATAATGCAATGTCAGTAAAACCATATTTAGCACAGATTTAAATTGTCTACAGCAGATTTCTACATCCTGAATCTCCCCTCCTGTCTCCTGTCAGGAACCAACATGCTGATGGTGGGCGTCCACGGCCCGAAGACGCCCTGCGAGGAGGTTTACGTGAAACACATGGGCAACAGGATGTACAACGTGACGTACACCGTGAAGGAGCAGGGCAGCTACATCCTGATCCTGAAGTGGGGCGACGACCACGCGCCCGGCAGCCCCTTCCACGTCACCGTGCCCTGAGCCTGAAGCTCTGAAGACACAAAGACTGAAGACTGTCCACTTTCTGTTTCAGACCACAGCTCTCACACTCTCTCTGCTTCCCTCTTCTTCATGAGTTAACATCTCGTTAGCATCAGTTAGCATCAGTTAGCATCTCGTTAGCATCAGTTAGCACTTCATTGGCCTCAGTTAGCATCTCGTTAGTATTTTGTTGCTCCAGCTACTCATTTGTATAATTGAGTATTTGGTGGAACAAGTTAACATCTCGTTAGCATCAGTTAGCATCTCGTTAGCATCAGTTAGCACTTAATTGGCCTCAGTTAGCATCTCGTTAGCATCAGTTAGCATCAGTTAGCACTTCATTGGCCTCAGTTAGCATCTCGTTAGCATCAGTTAGCATCAGTTAGCATCTCGTTAGCATCTCGTTAGCATCAGTTAGCATCAGTTAACATCTCGTTAGCATCAGTTAGCATCTCGTTGGCATCAGTTAGCACTTCATTGGCCTCAGTTAGCATCTCGTTAGTATTTTGTTGCTCCAGCTACTCATTTGTATAATTGAGTATTTGGTGGAACGAGTTAACATATCGTTAGCATCAGTTAGCATCTCGTTAGCATCAGTTAGCACTGCATTGGCCTCAGTTAGCATCTCGTTAGCATCAGTTAGCATCTCGTTAGCATCAGTTAGCATCTCGTTAGCATCAGTTAGCACTTCATTGGCCTCAGTTAGCATCTCGTTAGTATTTTGTTGCTCCAGCTACTCATTTGTATAATTGAGTATTTGGTGGAACGAGTTAACATCTCGTTAGCATCAGTTAGCATCTCGTTAGCATCAGTTAGCACTTCATTGGCCTCAGTTAGCATCTCGTTAGCATCAGTTAGCATCTCGTTGGCATCAGTTAGCATCTTGTTGGCATCAGTTAACATCTCGTTAGCATCTCGTTGGCATCAGTTAGCACTTCATTGGCCTCAGTTAGCATCTCGTTAGCATCAGTTAGCATCTCGTTGGCATCAGTTAGCATCTTGTTGGCATCAGTTAACATCTCGTTAGCATCTCGTTGGCATCAGTTAGCAATTCATTGGCCTCAGTTAGCATCTCGTTAGCATCAGTTAGCATCTCGTTAGCATCAGTTAGCATCTTGTTGGCATCAGTTAACATCTCGTTAGCATCAGTTAGCATCTCGTTGGCATCAGTTAGCACTTCATTGGCCTCAGTTAGCATCTCGTTAGTATTTTGTTGCTCCAGCTACTCATTTGTAAAATTGAGTATTTGGTGGAACGAGTTAACATCTCGTTAGCATCAGTTAGCATCTCGTTAGCATCAGTTAGCACTTCATTGGCCTCAGTTAGCATCTCGTTAGCATCAGTTAGCATCTCGTTGGCATCAGTTAGCATCTTGTTGGCATCAGTTAACATCTCGTTAGCATCTCGTTGGCATCAGTTAGCACTTCATTGGCCTCAGTTAGCATCTCGTTAGCATCAGTTAGCATCTCGTTGGCATCAGTTAGCATCTTGTTGGCATCAGTTAACATCTCGTTAGCATCTCGTTGGCATCAGTTAGCAATTCATTGGCCTCAGTTAGCATCTCGTTAGCATCAGTTAGCATCTCGTTAGCATCAGTTAGCATCTTGTTGGCATCAGTTAACATCTCGTTAGCATCAGTTAGCATCTCGTTGGCATCAGTTAGCACTTCATTGGCCTCAGTTAGCATCTCGTTAGTATTTTGTTGCTCCAGCTACTCATTTGTAAAATTGAGTATTTGGTGGAACGAGTTAACATCTCGTTAGCATCAGTTAGCATCTCGTTAGCATCAGTTAGCACTTCATTGGCCTCAGTTAGCATCTCGTTAGCATCAGTTAGCATCTCGTTGGCATCAGTTAACATCTCGTTGTTAGTATTTTGTTGCTCCGTTACCAATGTTTATATTCTAGTATTTGGTGCAACGAGTAAACACCTCGTAATCACACAATATTAAATATTAAACGCTGAAATGTGTGTTTAGTTGATCTCGAACTCGACCACTGACCTCGAACGGTTTCAGCTTTAAGCGACAAACGATCGTCTCTGATTGGATGAAACGCTCAGGATTTCTCTGGATATTTCTGGACAAGCTGTGGCTGTGAGAGTGTGTGTCTTCCCGTCAGGAGTGTGTGTTAAACCCAGTGTGTTGTGACAGGAAGTGATGTCGGAGGGTCAGATGTGACTTCAGATTTTATTTATTCTCAGACCCCCCCCCCCTCTCATCTGATTTTCTTTGACAGAAAATGGTCACCGAGCCGGATGATGATTTTGTATTTTTGCCAGAGGAAGTCGTGCGGTGAAGCGGTCGTTTTTTTTCGTGGCTGTTGCAGAGAGACGGGATATTACAGAGTGACATTTTATAGTGATTTTTGTATCAGGATAAATGAACGGTTTGATATGTTGTTTGTGATTCATAGCCCCCACCTGGCGAGATTGTGCAGGCATAATAAAGTTTATCGCTGACTTGCCACAAAAAACACGACTGATCGTCTTCATTTGATCACAGTAACACACATGAATTAATACCTGAATACATCACGAGTTAAATCACAGGCGACCTCCTCAAGGTGTGCCACAGATAGCTCTACCTGAAGCACTCTTAGAAGCATCTTTTTATTTAATGATTTAAATGATATTTTCTAATTTCTTCATACTTTGAGGTTTAAATGGGAATAATTTTCTGAATCATCGTTATTTTTATTTGAATGTTATTATTCAATTATTTTTAAAGACAAAAGCAAGTCAAACAAATATATATGAAAATTGTAAAAGAATAAATATAAATAAAAATATCTGAATTAAAATAAATTAACACACTAATTTAAAAATAAAAATAACATTAATAAAATAAAAAGATCAAAGTAATTTTGTGTTACGAACGTGAGCTACAAGCACAATAAAACAAAATGAGGTGTTATTTTCAGATGATATTTGAGTGTTGAGGCAGCTGCTGAGCAGCAGGGGGCAGCAGAGGCTCATCACACTGAGACCAGCAGCAACAAGAAATCTGACAGAACATTTCAAATACACTTTAATGAGGAAACAAAACCGTTACGAACAGAGAAGATAAAGGTTAATATGATTTAACATAATGTTGATCTTAAACAGAAATGTCTACTTTAAAGAGTCCTCTCCTCTGATGTTCAGGTGTATATCAGTATGTAGTGTTTCTACTTTAAAGAGTCCTCTCCTGCTGATGTTCAGGTGTATATCAGTATGTAGTGTCTCTACTTTAAAGAGTCCTCTCCTGCTGATGTTCAGGTGTATATCAGTATGTAGTGTCTCTACTTTAAAGAGTCCTCTCCTGCTGATGTTCAGGTGTATATCAGTATGTAGTGTCTCTACTTTAAAGAGTCCTCTCCTGCTGATGTTCAGGTGTATATCAGCATGTAGTGTCTCTACTTTAAAGAGTCCTCTCCTGCTGATGTTCAGGTGTATATCAGTGTGTAGTGTCTCTACTTTAAAGAGTCCTCTCCTGCTGATGTTCAGGTGTATATCAGTATGTAGTGTTTCTACTTTAAAGAGTCCTCTCCTGCTGATGTTCAGGTGTATATCAGTATGTAGTGTCTCTACTTTAAAGAGTCCTCTCCTGCTGATGTTCAGGTGTATATCAGTATGTAGTGTTTCTACTTTAAAGAGTCCTCTCCTGCTGATGTTAGTGTATCAGTAGTGTCTACTTAAGTCTCCTGCTGATGTTCAGGTCTATATCAGTATGTAGTGTCTCTACTTTAAAGAGTCCTCTCCTGCTGATGTTCAGGTGTATATCAGCATGTAGTGTCTCTACTTTAAAGAGTCCTCTCCTGCTGATGTTCAGGTGTATATCAGTGTGTAGTGTGTCTACTTTAAAGAGTCCCCCTCCTCTTCCTCTTCCTCTCAGGTTATTATTAGTCTGAACCGACGTCTGTAATTAATTTCTCAGAGGCAGCTGCAGATAAAAATACTGCTCACTCCCGATTTAACTCCAGATCTCTAATCCTCCCCCTCCTCCTCCTCCTCCTCCTCCTCCTCCTCCTCCTCCTCCTCCTCCTCCTCCTCCTCCTCCTCCTCCTCCTCCTCCTCCTCCTCTTCTTTTTTATCCTGCAGTTGTTATTGGTCCTCAGTTGGAAACAAACATGATAACTTTCTTTGATGATAATTATGAAGATTATTCATCTCCGCAGTATCGTCCTGTTTTTGAGTCTCTAAATATGTGTGTGTGTGTGTGTACATTTTGTTAAACCCACACACACACACACACACATACACACACACCCACACACACACCCACACACACACACACACACACACACACATACACACACACACACACACACACACACACACACACACACACACACACACACACACACACACACACACGTCTTATTAACACACGGCTCACACTCATTACGGGATGTCACATCTCTGAGCTGAGAAACACAGCCGTGTGAACACTGACAAATATATTTGAATATAAGTCAGTTATTACTGATCCACCGGAGACAGGAAGTGACAGGAGGTGACAGGAAGTGACAGGAGGTGACAGGAAGTCCCTAGATCTTCCCAACATATTCCCTGGATCTAATTGATTTGTTACCTGGTTTCAAACTAAGTTTCCACCAGTCTGTTCAAAAGGTCTGAGAGTCTGAGGCTCAGGAAACACGAACTCTTCTCTTCTCCGGCGTCTGCGTCCAAACTGAGACTCTTATTCTGAAAGGTCTCCTGCTCACTACTGTTGAAATACAGCAGGTGGGATCATGGGAAGTGTAGTTTTGATGACGTCCGTAAACACCACCCTGAGGATCATGGAAGTGTAGTTTGATGGTCCATAAACACCACCCTGAGGATCATGGGAAGTGTAGTTTTGATGACGTCCGTAAACACCACCCTGAGGATCATGGGAAGTGTAGTTTTGATGACGTCCGTAAACACCACCCTGAGGATCATGGGAAGTGTAGTTTTGATGACGTCCGTAAACACCACCCTGAGGATCATGGGAAGTGTAGTTTTGATGACGTCCGTAAACACCACCCTAAGGATCATGGGAAGTGTAGTTTTGATGACGTCCGTAAACACCACCCTGAGGATCATGGGAAGTGTAGTTTTGATGGTCCATAAACACCACCCTAAGGATCATGGGAAGTGTAGTTTTGATGGTCCATAAACACCACCCTAAGGATCATGGGATGTGTAGTTTTTATGGTCTGTAAACACCACCCTGAGGATCATGGGAAGTGGAGTTTTGATGGTCCGTAAACACCACCCTAAGGATCATGGGATGTGTAGTTTTGATGGTCCATAAACACAACCCTAAGGATCATGGGAAGTGTAGTTTGTATGGTCCGTAAACACCACCCTAATGATCATGGGAAGTGTAGTTTTTATGGTCCGTAAACACCACCCTAAGGATCATGGGATGTGTAGTTTTGATGGTCAGTAAACACCACCCTGAGGATCATGGAATGTGTAGTTTTGATGGTCCATAAACACCACCCTAAGGATCATGGGAAGTGTAGTTTTGATGGTCTGTAAACACCACCCTAAGGATCATGGGATGTGTAGTTTTGATGGTCTGTAAACACCACCCTAAGGATCATGGGAAGTGTAGTTTTGATGACGTCCGTAAACACCACCCTGAGGATCATGGGAAGTGTAGTTTTGATGACGTCCGTAAACACCACCCTGAGGATCATGGGAAGTGTAGTTTTGATGGTCCATAAACACCACCCTAAGGATCATGGGAAGTGTAGTTTTGATGGTCCATAAACACCACCCTAAGGATCATGGGAAGTGTAGTTTTGATGGTCCATAAACACCACCCTAAGGATCATGGGATGTGTAGTTTTGATGGTCCATAAACACCACCCTAAGGATCATGGGAAGTGTAGTTTTGATGGTCCATAAACACCACCCTAAGGATCATGGGATGTGTAGTTTTGATGGTCCATAAACACCACCCTAAGGATCATGGGATGTGTAGTTTTGATGGTCCGTAAACACAACCCTAAGGATCATGGGAAGTGTAGTTTTGATGGTCCGTAAACACCACCCTAAGGTTCATGGGAAGTGGAGTTTTGATGGTCCGTAAACACAACCCTAAGGATCATGGGAAGTGTAGTTTTGATGGTCCATAAACACCACCCTGAGGATCATGGGAAGTGTAGTTTTGATGGTCCGTAAACACCAACCTAAGGATCATGGGAAGTGTAGTTTTGATGGTCCGTAAACACCACCCTAAGGTTCATGGGAAGTGGAGTTTTGATGGTCCGTAAACACCACCCTGAGGATCATGGGAAGTGTAGTTTTGATGGTCCGTAAACACCACCCTGAGGATCATGGGAAGTGTAGTTTTGATGACGTCCATAAACACCACCCTGAGGATCATGGGAAGTGTAGTTTTGATGGTCCATAAACACCACCCTAAGGATCATGGGAAGTGTAGTTATGATGGTCCATAAACACTACCCTAAGGATCATGGGAAGTGTAGTTTTGATGGTCCATAAACACCACCCTAAGGATCATGGGATGTGTAGTTTTGATGGTCCATAAACACCACCCTAAGGATCATGGGATGTGTAGTTTTGATGGTCCGTAAACACAACCCTAAGGATCATGGGAAGTGTAGTTAAATGTGATGTGATATTAACACACTCAACACTGTGGGCAATCCCCACAGGAGCAATTTGGGATGAAAGGTCTCAGGGACACAACAACATGCTGACTGCAGTGGGGTTCGAACCTGTGCTACAGCCCACTGCGCCACAGGGACACAACGACATGCTGACTGCAGAGGGGTTTGAACCTGTGCTACAGCCCACTGCGCCACAGGGACGCAACAACATGCTGACTGCAGTGGGGTTCGAACCTGTGCAACAGCCCACTGCGCCACAGGGACACAACGACATGCTGACTGCAGAGGGGTTTGAACCTGTGCTACATACCACTGCGCCACAGGGACACAACGACATGCTGACTGCAGTGGGGTTTGAACCTGTGCTACAGACCACTGCGCCACAGGGACACAACGACATGCTGACTGAAGTGGGGTTCGAACCTGTGCTACATACCACTGCGCCACAGGGACACAACGACATGCTGACTGCATTGGGGTTTGAACCTGTGGTCCCCTGATCCCAACACCAACGCACAAACCACTGCACCACACGCCTCCCATATCATATGTCGTGAACTATTGGGAACATCTAGATATTATGAATACATGCAGTATGTCTAAAGTCCCAGAGGAGCACTCTGCTGCCTCACCTTCAGATCCACAGCAGAGCAGCTTCTGTCCCTAAAGCGCATACGTCTGAGTGACTTTGTGCTTTCTCGTGGAAACCATGTTCAGGAGAAGCTTGACGTTAGAGATGATGTGATTCATAGTAATGTAATCCTGGTTCATGAGGTCAAGCGTTCACAGAGAGGACATTAGATTTATAATCCTGACGAGGACTTCCTGTTCCTGTTCCTGCCCACGGCCCCGAGAGAACTCTGAAACCTCCGGAGAGACATCAGCTGGGAGAGAAGCCGAAGCACATCTGCAACATCACACACAGCTCTACAGGAACAGCAGCTCTGATCGCATCTGCTCTCTGCCCTCAACACACGACAGAACACAGCTTCAAAGAGACAGAACGCAGATTCAAGGAGACAGAACGCAGCTTCAAAGAGACAGAACGCAGCTTCAAAGAGACAGAACGCAGCTGCAGAGAGACAGAACGCAGCTGCAGAGAGACAGAACACAGCTTCAAAGAGACAGAACACAGCTTCAAAGAGACAGAACGTAGCTGCAAAGAGACAGAACGCAGCTGCAAAGAGACAGAACGCAGCTGCAGAGAGACAGAATGCAGCTGCAGAGAGACAGAACGCAGCTGCAAAGAGACAGAACGCAGCTTCAAAGAGACAGAACACAGCTGCAGAGAGACAGAACGCAGCTGCAGAGAGACAGAACACAGCTGCAAGGAGACAGAACGCAGCTTCAAAGAGACAGAACGCAGCTGCAAAGAGACAGAACGCAGCTTCAAAGAGACAGAACACAGCTGCAGAGAGACAGAACGCAGCTGCAGAGAGACAGAACACAGCTGCAAGGAGACAGAACGCAGCTGCAAAGAGACAGAACGCAGCTGCAAAGAGACAGAACGCAGCTGCAGAGAGACAGAATGCAGCTGCAGAGAGACAGAACGCAGCTGCAA